>JAODUG010000020.1:3066926-3078648 GCA_027564795.1 Aphredoderus sayanus | reverse complement strand
TAAAAGTGTCATGTATTAGATCTGACAGTCAGTCAGACTTGCAATGAGTGTATTGCCTGTGTGAAACCCTTCCATGTTAAACTTTTGAATTAAGACTCCAGTGATTCTGTACTCATTGATACATTTTCCTAACAGACAGAGACAGACAGATGAACAAATATACAGACAGATAGAGACAGGCAGGCAGACAGACAGACAGGCAGACAAACAAAAAGACAGACAGACAGACAGGCAGACAGACAGATGCACAAAAGCCAGCATAGCATTCACATACAGATTCAAGCAAGATCATATGCAAAGCCTTCGGAGTTAAAACCCTCCCGATGTCCCTAGGTTTCAAACGCACTACCAGCAGATCGCACCAACTGAGGCCACGTCATATGTCCATGTTGTGGTTGGCGCCCTCTGTTGGCACAAAAAGGTAGTGCGCTGGGGTCATTTTGACCCGTAGGACAGCGGGAGGGATGAGAGTCAGGGATGCTGGGGGGAAAACGATTGTTGGGAGACGCACCTGCCCAGGCTGGGATAGTGTTGTGGTGTGGTGCGGTCTGCACCACCTTGTTTGTGCTCCTATTTTACAGAGCCGGGGCTGTGACCCCATAGTGTTTAGTCAGCGTACACAGGCATAGAACGGACAGCTAGTGGACCGATGTTTGCCGAATTTGACAAAAGGTGCATTGGATCGCAATCGCTGACTCCAGCTTTATGAGGGCTGGACTGAAGGCTGCTGAAAAGCCCTAACAGGTCGTACCCCAGGTAATACACATCCGTCTTGCCGACACTGTTGCCTGAGCTGCGGACAACCTCTCTGCGTTTCCAACCTTGTCCTAGGTCAGGCCATTCCTCCCATCCTTCGTCAAAATTTGCCCGCTTACGCCGAGAATGTGGCCTGCTGGCATTAAGGGAAAACAGAAATATACATATTATTTGCAATATGCTCGACTCGCTGCATAAAGTAGATTTATAAATGCCGATAAAATCAAATGGTCTTGTTAGAATTGCAGCTGTGCCAATTGTGCTCAAGTTGTTTTCAAAGTGCATTTGTCATATACTGATTTATTCATTTTAAGAATGTCAATTAGACAAACACACTTGTATACAGTGCATGGTCTCGACTCTTTGAAAACAAGACAATTAAAAGTAAGAATGACAAGAACGTAATTGTAGTACTGGCCCAAGGATACTTACGGATTACGGTTTATTCTTCTGTAGGCTTTGTCGCTGCCAGCTACACTGCCGCTTTTTTCACTTTCTCCAGCCAAACTCTCTTCTTCCGCATCCCTCCTGCCATTGTGCTTGTCAGTCGATGCATAATCCCAGCTGTCACCATCATCGTCTTCTTCCAGGGGCTCAAACCAATCAACGGAAGGCTCGCTGGCTCCTGCTGTCCGTTTCGTCTCCCGTATGCTCAATTCCACTGCAACTGACTGGGAGCTTTCCTTTGCATCACCGCCGCTGTGGCGTGAGGCTAAATTGGGTGCCGCAGCCACCGCTATGGCCTCCGGGTTATCGTTTGTGCTCTCTGTACCCTTTTCTTCAACCGCTTTAACCCCAGGCCCCTTTCCAGATAATGGATTTTCGAGCGACTTTTCGTTCATTGTTCCGTTCATTTGTGGGCGTCACATGTGAGCCAACCTTCCGTTAAAACAAACGAGGTCTTCTGAGTTCAACTCGTCGATGCCATTTACAGGCGGAAATAATCGGGGCAGTACATTAATTGGTTTCTGCATCAACACTACTGCGAGGGAGGTGCAGCTCACAGTCAGCTACGTACTGAATGTACTAGTACTGTATAGCTAGATGGCTAGAAAGGTTAGGAACCCGCTACTGTAGTAGTGTAGCACGGCAAAGCATTGCGTTTACATCCGTAATACTGCCACCAGTAATGTACAGTAGTCCTGCTAAGAGCAGTAATAGTACTTCAATAACTACACTACGACTAGATATCTCACTATCACTGGTTGGGGACTACGTTCCCTGTCTTTTTACATGTCTCACAAATAATCTTGAGCACCTCTTACAGTAAACTTGAGTTGTGAGATGTAAGCATACCACGCACGGCACGTCTAAGCAGAAGCGTCTGAAATAATCTATGAATATGCCGTTTGTTAATGTTCCGTGACGTTAGCTAGCGATAGCGCCGCTTAAAACCGTCCAACGACTCCACAAGCTAGTGTGTTTTACTCCAGACAAGACGTATACATCCGGAAATTATGTATATTTAATCAAAAACACATTACCGTCAAGTAAATGTGAAATATTCCCACTTTAATAAAGGGTACATCATATGACTTTGCTAGGCTACTGCTAACATGAGACCATCCTGTGTACTTGCGCTTTGCACAAAGAGAACACAAGGAGAGCTCTGAAACCGACGAACAAATTGATGAGCGCCCCCTATTGGCCAGTAATTAGTATTAGACCCATTTACTGCCGACCTTACAAACATATACGCGGCGCTTTGGGAGTGTCGTAATATAATTTGATAATTAATAACAATAATTCTCGCTTTAATAATTTACATCGACAATAATTACATATTAATTCAACATAATGAAAAAAAGGAATACTGAAAATTATGACAGTATCTCAAAAGCTGGCATTGTGTAGAAGACTCATTGGCCTATGTAAATTTCAGTGTTTTCAAACTTATACCTGTGCGGTATGGTATTTGATACATACATATTCAACACTATTTTACTTCAAAATATGGTATGAAATATTGAATACCGGTAATTATATGTTTCTTTAATACAGAACGTATTCATATTGATATTATTATTAATAATTTAAGTGTTATTCTCGCAGTAGATTTCCCTATCTACTGCTTACAGTTTATGAATAAGCCACAAGAGGGTTAAAGACGTGTAATAAAAAGGATAATGCGCTTTTGCATAATTTGCCAATTCTTGAACAGAATTAACACATTTTAGTTCCTTGTCATTTTCACGTATGTTATGTACTGTAGGCTGTCATCAGTAGGAAGTTAATTTACTTTTTTATTCTTTTTTATTTTACAAATGTAAAAATAAATATAATGAGCCACACATTTATTTAGACATTTAAGATACAGCCAGTGTAACAACCATATTTTAAAAACTCTCAAGTCATTACTCATTGTTTTATTGATAGTTTTATCAATAGGTTAGGAAGAATTTACCCCATGGATTAAATTGTTCATTTCACTATAGTTGCAGATTACTGTGCAGTAACCTACCAAGTAGAATTTATTGGAATATTATTATTCAACAAGGTCTTTGCAAGTACAGTTCAGCTGACAAAGATAACAATGTAGCCTACTTTAGACAAATTACTGATAAAAGGGCACACAGAGTGAGCCCTGGCTACTGCCAACTGCATTTGCTTTGGGCAATTATAAAAGACATAATGTAAAACAGCAGTGGTCACTCAGCAAAAGATATTCTACCATACAAGAAAATATATTTATTTACCATTCAGAAAGTATACACAGTGTTAAAATAATAGTCTTGCAAAATCTTCTCATGAAAATATTAACAGCCCACAATGCAAATCTCGCAGCTGTTGAGCTTCTCATGTTATGTACTGTACAATGACACACACACGTGCCTTAAAAACAGACTACCGATCCTTGTTGCTCCGGAGATCGGTTGTCACGGGGTCGTGCTGAATGGTCTGGTGCAGCATGAGAGCAAGTAGGCCTGCCCTGTTGGTCATTGCTGTCCTGACATTGCGCTCCTGCTCAAAGAGCTCATCCAGCTTGTACCACTGAAAGACAAAACAGGAGATTTAATACGGTCACTATTACTTGTGAATTGATGAATGCTAATGGTCCTGTGTGTAATCAGAGCTTTTCTCTTCTTTGTTTTTATAGTGGTTAACCGCACATACCGTACATGCACGTGTGTGTGGCCCACGAAGCATTTCATTTCAGTGTGAGCTGAAGGTGCTCTAGTGCGACATCTACTGGCAGGCAATCGAACATAGTTCCTTGTAACCTAGCAACGGTAATAACTTACCACCCTAACTCTTTCCAGGTCAACCTCAGCTCTCCTAAGCTTCTCCCAGTTGTAGTGCTTGTTGCACTTCCTCTTGGACACCCTGCAGTAGTCTCCTGTCAGCTCAAACACATTGCGAACCAAGGGACAGCCACACACCTCATCCACTGGGATCTGCCCAAGAAGAAGTAAACATAATAGGTACGTGTGTGTGTGTGTGTGTGTGTGTGTGTGTGTGTGTGTGTGTGTGTGTGTATGTATGTATGTATGTATGTATGTATGTATGTATGATAATTATCTTGGTTAACTAAGGAACTAACTGAATATTCAGTTAGGAAACAAATAGGATACAGTTATAACTTGGTAACAAACATGCATGCAACTCTGAAAACAATTGAAACCACTGCATATTTCATTAAATATACCAATATAAATATTAATGTAAATTAATGATTTTGTTTTTTTAATATACATTTTGTTTTAATGAAATAAATACAATTGTATACATACATTATATATATGTACATACATAAAAACAAATTGGAGAAACTGATTCGATAGTCAAAGCCAATCCTAAATGCACGTGGTGCAATATAAAAACATTCAAGTTTGAGTTTAATGTATAATGGTTTTTTGCTGACCTTGGGGTCCCTAGAATGTTCTGGACACAGAACCTGAAGCCTCTTGCAGTATGTCTTGCTCTGGGGATTGTACACGTCACAGAAGAGTCTGGTTGCTCTGAAAAATGCAAAAAAAGGCAACGTCTTAGCGTTGAATATAATTAAGCGAGTGAATATCATTAATGTACCTTATTTAATGAGGGTTGCCACAGCACTTTATTATTATTTTTTTTTTCTCCTTACCCTTCAATTCTTGTAGGGTACATGGAACCAAATGAGGTCTGACTCTCATACTGTTGATGTACACAGGAGATAATTAGTTTCTGAATAACAAAAATGCATTGCATGATGTTATCATTAGCCAAGAGTAAACTCACCTTTGCATAACATCGTTCCATGTGCCTTAATGCCACCTTAGGGTTGACGGGGTGACTGCAAGACACACAGAAGATCTGCAAATCTGTGTCCTCATTATCACCTTCATTAACCTGCAAGAGAAACAAAGATGGTTTACCCAAAAAACTGCATTTACCCTCCCGCTGTCCTATGGGTCACAATGACCCGGTGCACTCGCCAGTAGCGGGCGTCAACCCAACATGGACTAATGACATTCCGCAGTTGGCTCCCTCTGCTGGTAGTCTGCTGAAATGCCTTAGGACAGCGGGAGTGTTAAAATGTGATAAAACAGGATCTTTACACTATCCATACGAGAAACAACTACACCAATTCATCATAGAGCAGATTAACATGAAAGTGACCCAACGCAGAAGGCGCCGACTGCAGCACGGTACATATGACATACAGCAGTTGGCGCCATCTCCTGGCGCACCAAGGTAGTGCGTTTGAAACTCGACAGCGGGAAGATTTATGAAAAAGAAATTTGTTTTTACTTTTTGTTTTTAAACCTAACCACTGGCTTTCTGTGTTGGGGCGGGGTTACTGGTTACTGCCAATCAACAGTACCAACACTTCATATGTCTGTGCTGTGGTTTGAGCCTTCTGCTGGCGCACCAAGGTAGTGCGTTTGAAACCCAGGGACAGTGGGAGGGTTAAGAAGATAAAAAAAATAGTAAAAACAAATGGTGTGTGTTGGGGGGGGTTACTGGTTTCTACCAATCAGCAGTCACCCATCAACAGTGCGGCCGCGACGACGGGCCGCGCTAGCTAGCTAGCTAGCCTAGTGCGGCGTGAGCATCAGACGTGCGTGGGCTACGAGCCCCCGACCCCTGACCCCCGAGCGACCCTCACCTCCTCGTCCTGCTGCACCACCTGCTGCTTGGCCTTGGCGATGACACCCTCCAGCTCGTGGAAGCGGCGCTCCATCTCGGTGAGGCGCAGCCGGGCGTTCTGCTGGTCGCGCCGGATGCGCTCCAGCTGCTTCTTGCCGTGCTCCTCGGCGATGCAGGGACTCTGCTGCCACTGCTGGATGCGCTGGGGCAGGATCTCATAGATACGGCTGGTGGGGACACAAGCATTTAGACCGATATAGACAGACAGGCAGGTTTAGACAGACAGGCAGGCAGGCAGGTTTAGACAGACAGGCATTTAGACAGACAGACAGGTTTAGACAGACAGGCAGTCTTAGACAGACAGGCAGTCATTTAGACAGGCAGATTTAGACCGATATAGACAGACAGGCAGGTTTAGACAGACAGGCAGGTTTAGACAGACAGGCAGTCATTTAGACAGGCAGGCAGGCATTTAGACAGGCAGACATATTTAGACAGACAGACAGGCATTTAGACAGACATGCATATGATGCGAGCAAACCTGATTCACCATCAGGAGACCTGATTCACGATCAGTAAACCTGATTCACCATCAGTAAACCTGATTCACCATCAGTAAACCTGATTCACCATCAGGAGGCCTTTGTGGACAGACTGCGTTGCGCTGCAATGGCGACGCGTGAAGGCGGCAGCGGCGAACACTTACTTGGCAGCCAGCTTCATGCCGCAGTCCTCGGAGCAGTACTTGGAGGAGGGCCGGGCAGCCTCCATGCAGCCAGGCCCCAGGCACTGGCGGTGGCCGCCGCTGTCCCGGCCCTCCCCCCGCTCGCTGTGGCGGGTCCTCTCCCGGTGCCGCTGCTTCTGCTTGTGCCGCCGGGACTCCTTCTGACACACACACACACACACACACGCAATCAGCAGCGGTAATCCAGCAACTCCGGGGCTTGAACCAATCACCTTCCAGCTGGGAGTCAAACACCCAGACCACTAGACCACCCTACACCAGGTTGCGTTTGCAACCTGAGGAGTAGTAGTAGTTAGTGTAGTATATAAAGTCCAAAGTATAACGCAGTTAAAAAGTATAAAAGCATAACAAAGGAATGTGCAGCAGCTTTTCAGAAACACACAGGGTGCAGTTACATCTCGTGACCAGACTGGCCACTATACTTACTTTTTTGTCAAACTTCTTTTCCCGCCTCTTGACGTGCTTCACCTTCACGGCCTTCTTCCTCATGACGGGGCTGAACGGAGCCTCGTCGTCCTCGTCGCTGAGCCAGGGCTGGGCGGGGGGGCGAGGGGGGAAGGGGGAGGGGGGGGGGGGCGGGGGCAACGTCAACAAACACAGGTTCTTCCTACTTGTATAGTAAATGCATCATGTGCATTGTAACTTCAAACCGACATATAAACTCAGAGGTTGGGAGAGTTTATCTTAAAAGTTGTGTTCAGGGAAAATGTCAATGGCTACGTTTTCATGCACACAATAGTCTGGTTTTTGCCCTTATTCCGAAAATGACGATATTCCTACTAAGCCAAGCCGTCCACTTAAAATGTATATTCCACTAACTTGTCCGTTTACATGCAGCTGTTCCAATGTATACGCCCTATAGACAACAGAGGAATTTCCCTCCTTTTCAACCTGCATTCATATTCTAAAATACAGAGAAATGGAAGCCACTTGTGCTGTTTTGCTTTAATTTTGCAACAAAACAGGATATTTTTCCAAGTTCACGTTTTCTGCATGTCACGGCCACCTAAAGTCAACTGTCTCTGTTCTGCAAATGGTTCCAGGGAAGAGCCTCCGATTGGTGGATTCATCGGTAATTGGAATCACCTCTCTACATAAGAAGCTACTGATCTAGGCTCTTCCTCTTTTTCCTGGCTAGGGGAGAGCGGCAGCATATTTGGCTTATTGTTAGTTAGGAGGGAGACCGGGTAGTCTGTTTTTTGCGAGGCTTTATTTTACAGTTTAGAGTTTTAGTAGAATAAGGGAGACTACAGGGCCCGATGGCCCACTGCAAGGTTGGCTCTGAGGTTTTCCCTTTATCTGATTGTTTGAGCCTGGCCCACTTTATTTCTGTTGTCTTAGATATTCGTTAATTAAATATTCTTTGGCTGCCTCTTGGTCTTTGTTCTTAGTTACTCGTCACACTATAGCCCTGTTACCTTTTATGTAAAGGAGCGGGGAGTTGTAACACTGCACACAGGCAAGAGACACAATGCCGTAAAATTGCGTAGTTGTCCTACCACACTGCTGTCGTCGTATCCTGCTTCCCGGTACTGCTGGTAGAGCTCCGCCTCGCTGTCGTAGTCGTCCGAGTACCGCCTCCGCCTGTGGTTGTTCCGCCTCTCTCGCAGGGAGAACTCCTCGTCCTTCACACGCAGCATTTTCTTTTATGTAAAACAACAACAACAGGCACAAAGGTCAACAGGCATCTGTCACTGTGGAGAGCAATATTCAGAATGCGTGAAATGACAACAAAGCACAACAATAGGAAATGTTCACATTAATTACGCTAGTAAATTAAGTACAGACGTTATTCGTGAGTAATTTTATAAATATAGGGCACACAGACAGACACCATCTATTAGACCATGCAATTCTTACAGTGACAATGGAGAGAGAGAGAGAAAAAACCACCATCTTGTCCAGACAAAACTTACCCTAGCTCGAACCTCACACTGTCTAAACCTGCACTTCTGTCTTATCTTGTTGGGACCCCCAAACTTCTTCATGTCTTTGCAGAAGTCGCACTGGGCACAGTCCTCGGTCCTTCTGCATGGCTCACATTCCCCACACATGCGGACGGAGCGCTTCACCTGAAGGCAGGTCAGAAACCATATGCATGTCACTGGCAGCGGTACAAAACATCGGCCATGTTGAGCGTACCAACCAATAGGAAGTGGCTACACACACATTTAAAGCTTGTTGCGTCTCTCACATCTACAGTATGTGGAAAACTGAAAATGTAATTTAACTGAAAGAATTCAATAAAGTAATGGCATGGCATACACTCACTCCATCAAGTGGCCACAAGCACCACTGCAGGCTAATTTAACCCAAGGCAAACACTTTAATAAAGCTATGACTTCCATTTAAAGCAACATTTACAGCAGTTTGAAAGTGTCCAACCTACTTTGGACCCCCGCCTTCTTTCACTTCTGTATTCTGGAGTGCTTGGGTTGCTGTATTGTTTATCAAACTTGTCAGATTCACTGTCCTTCTCTCGAGTTTTCTTTGAGCGATACTTTATTTCCAAAGAGGGGTTTTTACCTGAGATGCAGGGAAAAGTGGTACTTATCGGCATATTTATTTAACACATTTGGGGTTATTCTAACATGTAAACGTTTGTTGCTTTGCTACCTCTGCATCGCATGCAGTACCACTCCCGGATTGCTTTGGCCATCTTCTCGGTGACACTGATGCAGTGGCCGTGGAACCACTCGTTGCAGTTATCACAGCCGCTACAAACCGGGGAATAAAAACAACAATTTGTGTGAGCAGCACAACATCGGATACACTACAACCAACAGTCAGTGAAGAACGGCACTTACATCATGAAGCAGTTAATGTCAGGTTTCCGGCAGATACAGTACACCGGTGCATTCTCCCCCCCTGTTCTGCTGTTCTCACGCCCTGGCATTAGGTCGTTATCAGACATTTCGCTGTCCTGCAAACAAAAAACACATCAGCAGCAGATACCACGTGGGTTGACCCTCGTTACATCCAGCTATATGTATCTTTATATGTCGCAAAAGTGGTTTAGCATTATTACAGATAAAAGCACAAGAAATATAAATGTTACATGCACCATGACCAGGTTGGCCACACTGGTACGCTACTTATATCAACAGTGACTGGAAAACGTAACATTTACTAACAAAGTTAACCAGCTAGCATATATCCAGAGCCAAAACATTAAAATGTTGTCTGTGAGAACGTTCTTTGGCAGAGAGCACGTCTGGATTTACACCCAGGTTTACTGCTAGCCTTAGCATTCTAGCATCAGCGTTCTGGTAACTGAGGTATATATAGTTATATATAATGCTACCTGGCCAGAATCCACTCCAGCTCAAACAGGACTTGTACTTACTTTGGTTTATTCTCAAAAAAAGACACATAAACACGTTAACTTGAGTGTTTAGCACATATGAAGGAAACAGGATGAGCAAGTTACTGTCAGCTAACAGTACAGTAAGTACTGTATAGTACTAGTACAGTAGTCTCGACGAAGCTAACAAGGCTAGCAATAAAAATATTATCTTAAATGTATGATTGAAAAGGGCTTAGATCTGTGTACTTGCCATTATGTATATGCCTTGGTCGCACGGCAAATGTAAAAATTATATCTATGAACATAAACTGCGGCACACTATATATCTTTAAGTTATTAGCTAATATAGCAGCTAAGGATGAGTCGGTGACGATCACAACATCGGAGGAAGTCGTTACTACTTGTTAGAATATCGCCAGTAATTGGTCACTGCTCTTCTTCGGCCGCGGTGTTCAACAACCGATGTTGCTCTAGCGCCACTCATCAAAACGTTTAACTTTTGTTTGCTTGTTTGTTTGTTTATTTATTTATATTTATTTTATCTTTATATTTTTAATGTATTTAAAAAAAAAAAACCTAAAGTGACTTTTCTCCAACGGCAAATATGTCTTATACCCTTTGACCCAGTTGGCAGCGGAGGGCACTGTCTTATGGGTCAAAATGACCCAGTGCACTATTTTCTTTTTGTCAGCCACAACACGGACATATGACTTCCGCAGTTGGTGCCCTCTGCTGGTACTGGGTTAGAAACCCATAGGACAGCGGGAGGGTTAAACAACATTCTGTTAAAATTGGACAGAGCAGCATATTATACATTTTTACAACACAGACCATTCAGTCCTCAAAATAATAGCTAACGACCTAAAAAACTGGCAAGGTTATTCATCTTTTAACCCTCGTAATGTACTCAAAAATGTTTCATTTGGCCACTTGGCGGCGCCATCTGATTGTGTATGATTTGTGTGTTTTTCAATTGGCATTGCTTTGTGTATTTATTTCTTTATTCATTATTTATTTGTGTATTTGTGTGGTTTTATGTGCCTTTTAACCGTCCTGTTGTCCTCGGGTTTCAAACACACACCTTGTTGTGCCAGCAGTGCACATCATATGTCTGTGTAAGCTGTAGAATTAGGTTTAGCGCCTTCTACTTGCGAACAAAGAGCTAGTGATTTGGGTCATTTTGACCCAGAGAACATTACGAGGGTTAAGAGCTGCTCCTAACAAAGAGCAGGTTAAATCCGTTTTTATTTAATAGGTGCTGTAAGGGAACCTAAACAAAGCCCAGACATGTTAAACAGTTATATCTAACACATTTAATGTGATTTTTGGAGAACACTATTAACAAGGGAGCTATACACATCTACACCCAGTGTGGTTCAGACGAACCAAAGAGTAGCTCATATGTAGCTCTACGTTTGTGGAAGAAGCAGTCATATCCCTTGTGATGCCCTAAAATATAGTGTTGAACCACCAAGCGGGGTTATCTGATTGTATGGTTCTTTGTATTGTCATTTCTGTGTGTATTTATTTCTTTATTTGTGTTGTTTTATGTGCTTTTTAACCCTCCTATTGTCCTCGGGTTTCAAACTCACACCTTGTTCACATCATGTCTGTGTAAGCTGTAGAATTAGGTTTAGCGCCTTCTATCTGCCAGAAAGAGATAGTGATTTGGGTCAGTTTGACCCTGAGGACATTACAAGGGTTAAACAGATGATGGATCTGAAGGCAAGCCAAGTGACGGACTTTCAGATGGTCAGATCTCACCAGATCCCCCTTTGTTTTAATGTGGCATTGCAAAGAAGTCACACATCATTCCTTTTAATGAAGATCAACATTTTTACAGA
>JAODUG010000020.1:3053595-3066826 GCA_027564795.1 Aphredoderus sayanus | reverse complement strand
ACTTTGGACCGCGAACGATCTGCAACATTATTCCATGCTTCTATTTTTAAACTTACATTTCTGTACGAAGCCAGATATACATAATAATTATATAAGCCTATACATCATAAAACCAGACACCGCAATTAGTTTCTCGTCATGTCTTTAGTTAACAGCGAGGGATTTTAAGATAGCTATCTAAAAGGAGATGCAGAGAACGTCGCCATTGGTTGTCGCCGAACTCCGTCACCGGCAGCTCAGCGTAAATTAGCATAAAGTGGAAACGATCTCAACTCTGATCTGTCGCTGGGCGACTTTGTCGCTAAGCGTAGCTCCGCCCTCTGTCGCCGCGATTCGCTTGCGTCCGTTGGAAATGAATTGGAATTGGAATCGCGGCTACGCTCAGCGACAAAGTCGCCCAGCGACAGATCAGAGTTGAGATCGTTTCCACTTTATGCTAAATGTACGGTGAGCTGCCGGTGAAGGAGTTAAGCGACAACCAATGGCGACGTTCTCTGTTCTCTGCATCTCCTTTTAGATAGCTATCTTACACAAACATTTCCTTCCAAAATGTGTATTTCTGCGGAAATGCACACCATTTGTTCGTTTTATTTTGCGTAATTGTACTTTGACATAAACGCATTTGAAACGCTCAAGTTCCTGGTTGTCGCGGCGCGAAGACAATATATAGATAATTAGATTAATTAGATTAGATTATATTAATAATCATTATATGGATTAATATATAGAGTTCTATGGAAGACACACACCCCTGAGCAGGCGGTTTGGACACTATAGTGGGCGCAGCTATGGCGCAGCGACCGCTCGTCAGCGATTTAGCGATTTGCGAGTTGAAGTATCTGCGGTGTGAACCCAGGGTTACAAGTTTAAATGTTTACCGTACATATGTCTTTCATCACTTTTTGAACACCTGCTACATTGTTTTAAAAAATATCGTGATGGATTCCTATTTACTTAATAACAATTCGTAGTCGTAACATAATTTTTAATTTGCTTCACATTTTTATTTACATTTCCAAAAAAGAGCATACATTGTGTATTTATTTGCTATACTGTATATATTTTTTGTCATTTTTATTTGCAAGAAAGCTAGATTTGCTGAAAAAAAAATTTGTTTTAAATGATGCATTCACACAATTGACATACTTCCATTTGTCACTTTAAGTGGAATCCGTTTCACATCACTCTGCATTTTGCCAAAGTTGAATAAATCCGTGACAGATTATGTCACGGGTTATAAATGGAACCGACATAATTGCCTTCATAGTCAATTTCTCCATATGTTACCATTCCCTGCCTCACACTCTTATGTATCATATTGCTTATGTCTGGTTCTTGACTGTGAACATTAACATTTGATTTATTAAATTCTTTCCCCCTGAATTTATGTGTGTGGAGAAAAAGTGTTAATAAACGTTCCTCTGCAGGGAATGAGGATGGGGTGACAAACAAGGAACACTGTACAAGTCACGCTGGTTCTCTTTATGCAGGAGCCACGGAGGAAACCTCTGTCTTGGACGATGTGGACACTTCAGAACCATCATCTGCCTCTTTGCCAAACATCTGCAGAATGCATGACCGGAACTGGGAGGAAGATACAAAGCAAAGAATACTGTGAGGGCTGGAATGTAAGTAGTACAAATACTTGCCCATGCTGTATATATACCAATTAGATATACAGTACGTATACCAATTGTTTTGTGGAATTTGTACTTTGATTGTGCAGATGGCAGCCAGTAAGGCCTACCTATGGGCTACATTATATAGCAAGTAATCTGTACATGTACCCAAGTATTCCTGGTCATTGTCATCCCCCTGTCAAACACATTGTGGCCTACCTGTCTGTTCATGAAGACGTAGATGATTGGGTTGTAGATGGTGGCGCTCTTGGCAAAGTAGGCTGGCAAGGAGGCAGCCAGAGGATGGAAGGCATGCCCAGGGTTGACCACAGCAACGCAGGCCATGGTGGTGTAGGGCGCCCAGCAGAAGATGTATGCAGCTATCATTACAACGATCATCCTGGAGACTTCCCTCTCAGCCTTTTGGGTGGACTCGGACTCCTTCTGCTGCTGGGCCACCTGTGGTGGTGGAGAGAACAGGACTTGGGCGTTTAACCCTCGTGTCGCCCGTGGCAACCCCAACCCAACCCTAACAGGAGGGTTAATACTAAATAATAATAAAAGAATTGTTCATTATTAACCTATATTTTAACCTAACCATTTTGACCCATGGGCAACCCGCAATAATGACCCGCAAAATACCTTTTTTTTAACCTAACCCTAACCCTAGGACGACAGGAGGGTTAAGTTGTTAGATAGCTTAGCCAACATTTATCATCAGCTGATTTCAACCGGCTGACAGCTCAGCTGGTTTCACTTACATTGCTCTGCTTTACATACATTGGCTAAGTTGTTCATGGAGCCTTATTTAGGCTGCCTTATTTAGGCTGCGCTTTCCTGCCGCTTCCTCTGCAAGACCCTTTGCAACCCTCCACCTCCTTCCATGGTCTTTCTGTCTTAATCACTGTCTGTTGCCATTGATGCTTGCTTAGTTCAGTTCTCTGTGGGGGGCGTATTGATGCTCTTGCCTTTGATACATGGAAGGACACGGAGCTCCTAGAACAAAGCCACACCGACGTTTTCAATTTACTGCAATGGAACTTACGGTGTGGATAGCCCAGAACACAGCCATGTAGCAGAGGATGATGACGGCCAGAGGCATGAAGCAGCACGTGATCATCAGGGCAACCATGAAGGACTCCCTGCCAATGTTGTCCGGCCCGCTGCTGAACACGTCGGGCCCACAGGAGGTCTTCAGGCCGTGGGGCCAGTACCTGAAGGGGGGGGGGGGAGGGGGATGCAGCATTGATCGGGGCGACAGTGCTTGTTTTCACTTATTTTGACAGTGTACCGTAAATGTACATTACATATGTCATTTCAACAATCACGAACATTTTAAATCCATGCAATTCTTTTCCTTTTTTTTTTTTTTTACAGATAATATAGATTGAAATATATTTAAAACATCCACATTTTATTTTTCTGTATTTATTTTAAACATGATATGAATATGCACAGCTATACCTGCTCCATCCAAAGACAGGCTGGGCAGTCCAGAATATAGACCAGACCCAGGTGAAGATTATACCTCCTGCGGCCCATTTCTCATCAAATTTGACATTTCCGAAGGGTTTGCACACAACCACCCATCTCTCCCAAGAGATGACAGAAAGGGACCACAAACCAACAATACCTGTGTGCACAAACACCACAGTCCGTTAGTCATATCTTGATTAATAAAGAGTACTGTAAGACATCATGCGCATATAGCAGCCATATAAATGAATAGTTATACAGAATGAAATCCAGTAAAAACATTTCACTAGTAGTGAGTGTAAAGTTGCAGACTCTATGAGCAGGTCCTAATATTAATGAACAGAATGCATGTATTAAGTAATGATAGAAATCATAAAATAAGAGGAAATTGGATGCATGTCATATCATATTTAAGTCAAACAGAATTATATTTTTTGGCATGTTATCCTTGTATTTTGTTTTCATTGGGTTGCACGTACAGTGGGTACATGTTATCTTTTTACTGTAAAGCACTTTGAGCCGCAAATCTTGTACAAATACAGTTGACTAACTAAATAAATAAGAAATGGTACTTAGAAAACCCCTTACCACAACACGCAACAGTGAAGCCTTCAAGGACACACATGGGGTGTCCCAGGATGAAGTAGCCGAAGAACTGATTGCAGACACTGATTGTGCTAGCAATAAGTGTCTCAGTGATGTCGGCAAAAGCGAGATTGACCAGAATCCAGTTGAGAGGGTGACGAAGTTTCTTGAATTTAGCTGTGGCCACCAGGACCAGGCCGTTGGTGAAGGTTGAGAAGACGACCACAGCCATCATCCATAGCGTTGCAAGGTTGTACGCCCACCGTGGTGCAATTTGGTAGTTGGGGCCCTCAAACGGATCTGAGGGGGGAAAAAACAACAACATTCAAGTCTGCACTGTTCAATATTCCAAGAAGAGCCTATTAGAAGTCAACCATTAACTTTAGAATCATTTACAAAACTATTGTGATACAGTACCCCGGGTATTATTGCTGTTAGTGTAGACGAAGGCAGATTCTTTTGTTGTGTCTTCATTATACCGCCTAGCAGCAAATGCCACCTTCCCCCAGTCCTCTGCCATGTTGCGTTTGTAAGGTCCAAAGACAGGTGCACTTCAAGACAGTGGCTCTCCTTGCCACTTGCTGTCTACTTGAGTGACAGTCTCAACACATCTGACACTAGCTTTTTATACTCACGCCTTGGGGGTTTCTGATAGGATTATTGCGCCAGTCAAATTAGAGCAATGTCAGTGATACTAACAGGCTTTGTTTCTGAACGGTAATTAAAACTACCAGCCAAATGGGCCAGGCTGTGAAAGATCAGAAGAAGATTTTTTGAGAGTGGATTAACGCCAGTTAAAGGTTAAAATTAGGATTATATCAATGTACTGTAAATGTCGTGCTGGAATTAGGCATTTTTTCTGTGTTTATTCATTGAATGTATATGTTGGTTTGTTGCATGCATGGCATCTATGTACTATAAAGGAGATACCCAAGACAAAACTCATCTGAGGTAGAGAGATGGGCATCCGTGTTTAAGGCATTTAGCAACCATGTGACTCATACAGCAAGCAATATAACTCTACGCAATATGCATTTTTATAGCTTCTGCCTTTTCCTAATACTTCTGTAGCCTGTATATAATGTACAATATACAGAAGAATATTTATCTATAGCCTTTTAGTGACATTACAGCAGAACTATTGCCAATAACAGCACGCTACTGCTGAAAACATTAGGCAGGCCTAAAGGAGATATAATAATGCAATGGTTCTTGCACATGAAAATAGAGCGTTGAGAGCTGAGTCTTAAAGTTGCTTGTTTGGACAATTGGCACCCCACAGAACTATTACTGTGATGCACTAATTAGATGAGATAGAAGTGAGGTCAGAAAGTCTTTAATCTCTCCGGATTTAGAGTTCACTCTGGGGAAAGCCATGCGAAGTCTGCCTAAGGTAATTGCTATCAGGTGTAAAATCATTCACAAGTGATCCAAGGTTTTCCATCATGCTGTTGATCTCAGGAGTTGGGGCAAAACAATAATAACATTAATAATAAACGTTATTTGCAATGCAGATGCTGATCTATATTGAAAAAACACTTTTCATTTAACTTTTCTGTGCAGTACATTACAATTACAATTAGGTCTTTTTCAACATTCCGGGAGATGCTCACTGACAGCTCTCTGTATCCAAACACAGACAGTTATGGGTCTCTGATGGGCCTAGTGTCTTCTTAAAGGATACGAGGAACAGCTGGTGATTTAGGGAATTGGTTTCTCCCTTTGAAAACATTACTGTCGTCACCAGCAGTGCTACAGTGCACTGCTATCACTTATGGTTGACAACATGAGCTATTCTTATATGCGTAGTGATGTGATTTTGAGGATCTTTTTAGGAAACCCTTTAAAGAATAGCTCCTGCCATTACAGTGAGGAGTTCTCCTCACTATTAGAGGTCAAATACTGCAGATATTTTAATTGCTCTTTGTATTGGAATCGCAACAGCATAACAGCAGACCTTTTGGGTTTACAGATACAAATGTTATTTCCTGTTTGAGTATGGCGATGGAGGTACTGATTTCTGCCTCTCAAAGTTTAGTTTATTATATTTATTTGTCAGGAACCATATGCAACAATTGTTGCATTGTTGACACATACAGTGTGTCAAATTAATGTAAACAAGGCCAGTTTCTTCACTGCAAATTGTTTTCCTGTCAGGGAGCTTCCATTTCTTAATGACATGAAAAGAAATGTGCAGATGGTGCAAAGACAGAGCTTCTTTTTGGGACCACACTCTCCATTAACAGTTGGAGCAAGGATGTACAAACACCAAAGGAATATCTGAATATATAACAAAATATTATATTTAAGTGTAATAATAAAATGGTTCTGCAAATATTCAATTTAAATAAATAAACAAATACAAGGTCTAATAGTGCAGTTGCAGCCGTGCTTTCATTCCAATTTCACTTGTTTCACTTATTTTACATGACACGCAGATGGCCACAGTGAATTGTAAATACTACGCGTTTAACATGTAATTACATTACAATTAGGTCATTTAGCAGATGCTTTTAGCCAAAGCAACTTTCAGTAAGTACATTTACAGGTATTAGTCAGCAGGTAGGGGTTAGATCTTGCTCAAGGATGCTTCCTGGCAGGCAGGCCATGATATGCCTTTGAACCCAGAATCTTCCAGCTGTGAGCCAGGACCACCCTAAACACTAAGATACCCTACCACATTTTAACACTTCAAATGTGTGTACAACTATTTTTCTCTGTCCTGTTTCCTCTAATAGCCTGAGGCTGCTGGAGGGTACTAAAGTGGATTAAAGGCCTATGGGAAAACCGGGGATCCGGTGCAAGCCTGATTGCCGTGGGCAAATTGCCCCTGACATGTTTCTGTTAAAGGTTAATCTCTCCGGATTGACAGTTCAGTTGAAGGGAACAACAGGTTCACCAAAGATGCCATGCCAAATTAGTCTAATCCTTCGTTCCAGTCATTTTCTAAAGTCCACTTCTACTAGAGTGCTTTTTCTAACAAGTTGTTGAAGCAAAGGAAAGTGGCACTCCTGTTTGTTTTCGACTCCCTGTGAAGAAGAGGAAGGAGCCGCTGAACAAAAGACGTTTGTAAATGTCTCTTCTGTTTTCTACTAAGACACCTGTGTAAGCCTACTGTATAACCCAGTTGCCTGCTTTATTAGTGTCTGTAGTGTAGGCCTGTGTGCTAATCTCAACCTTTTTGACCTCACTGAGCAGAACATGCCTATTCTATAGCGGCTGTAACGACCTGAGGAGCTTTGATGCTAAACTGGAAATACATTTAATGGAAGAAAGCTTGGCCTTTTATGCGCTTGTGTTAGTTGCAGGTTTTAATGATAGTGTATCTCAGTTATTTGTAGGAGAACACGTGTGTCGTTTTTTTGCTTTGTCATCTGAGAAGGGACCAAGCTATTCTACCCCTAGCCACTGGACTCTTCTACCTTCTGCTGCAACACAGCGCTGTGATTTTTCGAGGGTAGGTCTGGAATTCCGCTAGTTCTGAACTATTCATGCTTGGTAAAAGTTCACTACTAGCAGAACTCGGATTTGCCCCCGACTGGCCTACTGACAAGAGACAGAATGACCCGTTTGAATTGAACTCCTGAAGTGTCTTTGTATGGGATGTTTTGACAGAGGGGGGGTCTGGGGGAAACTGAATGACTTTAAATAATTCAGTTGGTGTGACCTGAGTAGATGCCATCTTTATGGTTATCTGTTCTCGTCACACCAGGTAATCATTTAAACGTATTCAGTATCACGGCAAATCAAATTACCATTCTTCAGCTCAGATGTAGCTACGTAACATTAGTTACGTAATAGTCTTGTAATAGAAATTACAGTTTAAATTGCTTATTTTCCTGTGCTACTAGAAATCTGTGTATTTAAGTGTATGTGGAGAGGGGTAATCTGTGTGTGCTACAGTAAATAACATCTTGCTTGTGTTGAATGCACTATGCAGCTAATGTTAACATTTAAAATCAATTACTGATTATGAGTTATGATAACATTGCTTTAAATGTCCTGTAATTGTTAATTACATGTTCACACACAATGTTGATGAATACAATTAGGTAATTTAGTGGACACCTTTATCCAAAGCGACTTCAATCAGTTCAGTGACAAGTTTGACAAGGAACAGGTAGGTGCAAGGCATCTTGCTCAAGGATGCTTATAGGTAGGCTAACTGTGGGACTCAAACCCATGACAATGCGGTTGGGAGTCCCTAACTGAGGTAACTATATACTGTATTGCTTGTGTTTTTAATTATTCCTTTATTATGTCTTTGTTTCTTGTCACAAGACAACTTCGAATGGTTACTAAACTATTTGACAAGATGCCAATGGTTACTTAACTTAAACGCCTTGATTGATTAAATGTTTTCTGAATAAAATTAATACATACTGACAATTTCCATTAGCCTACATTACTATGTTTTCTAAATAAATTGTGTTTGGATTTAAGTGAAGCTATTTGGGTTTACTCTAAATGTAGTGATGTATTGTGAAACCATAAATTCAAACCACAACAATGATTATTGACACATTCTATATCACTTTTATATCACATTATATATCTATATTCTATATATTTAATAAAATCTCTAAAAAGCATACATTTGTTGTAGGGCTATAGCAATCAGTTAAGTTTTCAATGTAATGGATTTTGCGTAAGAAAAAAGTTTATTTAAGCTACATAAACCAACAAGACCTGCAATGTACTGTATGTTTCCATTTCACCATAACAATGTTATTACGTCATATTTGCCACTAGATGGCAGCCCAGACTCTTCATACATGCTTATTTTACCTAGAATGTGAGAGATTGTTCCAGCCTAACTGCACAAATATCTAATTTAAACTGTACCTTAAGCTTGAGCACCTTTTAGTGTAATGAGCTGATGTTATGCCTGTCTTTGTTACATTGAGGAATAGGAGCGATTCTAGCTTAAAAAGCCCAGAGCTGGGATTTTTAGAGCATTTGATTCACCCTACCACAACCTTACACACAGGAACACATAGAACATTGTGAAATCTTGCAACAATGTGGTACCAGTGAATACAAACTTTCCACCACTGCTGCTGGATGAAAGGGATAATCTAATTTGCTAAAGAACAGGAAGAGAGCGATGTTTGTTACATGTAACATGGTTATCATTGCTGTAAAGACTTCTATTATTCAGATTCAACAAGAAAATATTTATTATCCAAGAGGAAATATTTGTCCGGCAGTAAGTAAGCATAATGTGTAGTGTACAACAATAAACGTCACAAGAACAGAAAGTGAAATAGAACAATAGTTTCAAACTATGAAAATCAATCCCAGAATGTCTGTGTAAATAAATGTGTGTATGTGTGTGTGTTTATATACACATACTGTAAACTGTATATTGCAGACATTGGGTCTGCTGTATACCCTCTTTCCTAGGGTTAATAGTTACAAAAACACTTGTTTGAAACTGAAATCGTCCCTCTACGGAATCAGAACCAGAAACCTCTATCTTGCAGAATGCACTCTAATCACTGAACGCTGACAGGAAAATCATTAACAATGATTATGAACATTTAGCGGTACTTTTCAGAGAGAAAAACAAATGTGCTGGCATCTTGTTCTTCCTAAGGAGTCTTCGGGATGCTCTGAAAATTGCTGTTGGATCATAATCTTGTGACAAACCTGCTAACTGAGGAGGATGTACAGTAGGTGCCATAAAAGGGGAGGAATGGACACCTCAGGTCAAAATGGCTGCTCATGGTTGTTCACCATCCAGAGAGCAACGCGGGCGTAAGGCAAAGCCTGGAACCATCACCACCAGACAAGCTCCTCCCCTGCCCTCTGTGTGGAGACTGTGTGGAGAATCTGCTTGGGTCTTCGCTGCCTGTGGATGAGGATGTGGTCGGCAGGTTATCCCTCTTCAGTGGCTAATAGTTATTTCTTATAAACTTAATATAATTTATATCAATAAATATACTCTTATCAATTAGATAACAATCAGACACAAATTAACAAATTATCAAGAGTATAATCTGGTGGTTTTAAAACTAGTTGAGCCTCATGTCTAGGATCCTCATGGTGCTATAGGACCCTTCTTTTGTATCTGAAGTGTCTTGCAAAGGGCTACTTTATTTTAATAGCAATACAAAATGTATAAATAAATAATAAAAAGCTAGAACCATTTGAGTAATTGAGAAAATAATTGTTTTTTTCATCCGGGACACATTTAAATACAGTTTAAAACCTGTAGAGTGTGCGGCCATGCAGCGCAGTACAGTTTCCTGACCCACTCCACTCCGACAACGTAGGTGAGAGCAGCCATCAACGCAAAGAGACCCACGTGAGCAACACAGCAGGCCTTACGTGTCAGATCAAGGCGCGCGGGCCAAATCCGGGCCGGCGTACAATTATTTTTTTTAACGGCCCAGCAATTTGATGCGCCAGTAACACACAAACTACAAATCCCATAATCCGCCTGTTCATTCATTCGTTCCCGCGTCCATTGCGTCTGATCGATCAAGCATCTTTTGATGTATAAAACCCTAATTTCAAATAAAGATAGCCCTTAACAATGGCCAAGACGAAAGTTGATTCTGAAAACAGAGCCTTTCAAAACCGATTTACCAGCAATGTTTACTGACATTGCTGGTAAACCTGTGTGTCTTCTTTGTGGAGCTAATGTGGCTGTAATTAAGGAATAATATTGTATCCTGTCTGTTTCCTTCAAAAAACGTGAAGTTGTAGTTTTGTTCAATAAATGTTTACCCTGTTCGGCCCCCCACCTAAAGTGCGATTGAGTTTGACACCGGTAGGCATGGTCAGGCTAACAGATGAGCCAGCCATGTTTCGAGTGGCTCAGCATCCCTGCACTGACAGAGAAGATGTAAAGCACAGGCAGCAGAATTTGCCTTGAACAGTTTTCAAGCATGCTTGACTGCAGGTGACTGAAGACTGACTGGCAGTGAAACAGTGAACGGGAAGGGGTGGAATGGTGTGAACCTACAGATGTTCTGATCCTACAGGTGATACGAGAGGACCAGAGCAGTGCTGTTTGGCATGCAAGGAGAGTGCACACAGGGGGAGTGTCAAACCAAACCAACATTTTTGTTTGGCAGGTTTCAACAAAAGACAATTCCGCACACGAATTAAGGAAAGTCAAAGTTAGTCAAAGTAACTCTAACGGCTCCTTATACCTCTATAAACCCTTCGATCATGTCTCATAGTCTTTCAAAAGTATCTAAAGGCAAAGGAGACAGGAGACAGAAGGTAGCGAAGGAACCAACATAGGAGACAAGAAGATTAGCAACTGCCATGTTCACCTGGATGGGACCTCAGCTTCTTGTACTGGACAATACATGCAGTGGTGAGTACCTTAACATTAGTTCCTATGACACGAACATAACAAACAAATCCTGCCATGGAATAAAATGTCCACTTGTCCCACAGGACCAGGAATGGGCTGGCCGGTGTGATGTTGTTGGTGTTGAGAGAGACGGGAATCCAGAAGTCATCTTTGGGTTCTTTTTCACGATGTGGCCTCATTCTCACCCTGATAGGGTAACTACATACTGGACGTCCATATTCAGACCATGGAATCTTAAACACCTGTTCAATCTGATTGGAAAGAATAATCTCCTTAGAACATAGCATTTGCTTTCTTGTTAATCTTGCCGCCAATGCTGCAAAGGCGGCTAATCGCAGTGAGTTAGGGCCATGGTAATCCCAACGCAAAATCAAGCTTTGTGTTACATCTATTGGCCTTTTGCTCCCTGTAGGTTGTTGAGGAACATCAGTCTTGCGGTAACACTGCTCATTGGCAATGCACAAACACTAACTGCATAGATCAGAATGTTGAGTGAACTGAAGGTTGGTTATACATATTAAAATAGCACAGGACCCTTTTCAACAACATATTTAAGAAAATGTTTTTATAAAGGGCGTGTTAAGGTCAACACGTTAATATGTTGGTGGGTGTAAGAGGTTTATCTAATTTCTTGTGCATGCAATGGTAAACGACTAAAACGGTGTTAAATGTGGATAAAGTAAACAAAGGAGTTTTCCACATGTTTATGTCAGTTGGAACAGGGCATGTCCATCCAGGGCTAGAAGTGCAGTGTGAATCTTATGGCTCTGGGTTCAGGTTAACCCAGGGTTGATGGTGTGTGTGTGCAAAGGGACTAAGTTAGCCCAGGTTTAGCCCTTACCCCCGGACTATGGAAGAATATAAGCTGCGTGAAATATGCAACATTCAAATAAGACGCATTCACATCTGTCAGCTTATGCCACAGATGATTTTTGGGGGGTCCAATTTTCAAATGGTGAATTGTGATAGAATTAAATCGTAATGCATTTAATATTACTTCCTGCTGCTTCCTTTTTATATTGAAGGGAACTTCTTACAGATCTGTTAGGACATAGTGTATAATACTGCATATCCAGTACATTCTTTTATTTTTTGTACTAATACTTTTTTACTAACTCATTATTCGCTGCTGTATTGACCTAAATCCTATTAAATATAATTACAGCCTAACCTAATCTATGTTTTGTTTACACCTCCGCCCCCAAAAGGCTTTCCAGGGTTCAAAACTCTTTCAAACAAGCGTGCTGATCGGTCAAACATCCGCTATAACACAAGGAGGAGAATACCTTTAAGTGTAATGTGGTGAAATGTACAGGTATCCTTGTCCCTCCCCCACCAACTGCCAACTGGAATTCTTAGTCTGCGTCACCAGTTAGCCTGCATTCTGATCCCTTTATGCCCTCCAGGTCAATGTTCTGTGTTAACCCTGTGTTAACTTACTGGAGGCCTCAATAGTTGTGAAGCAAATATTATTACCATAGAACTATATAAAAACATTATTCGATTATTCAAATTAACGTGTGGAAAAAGTATTTGTTATTACAGGTATAGGCTATGGACAATGTACATATATAGGGTTATAGAAGCTTCTGTGCAGCAATCATTTAAAAAAAGATTTGTATTCAGAGTTTCAAGTAGAAGAGTTTATTAATGAAAATATAGACAAAAAGAGCAGCAGCAATTATTGGTAAAAAGATACTGAGATTCTGGGTCCTAGTGCAAACCTTTCTAAACACACAAGACATATGGTAGTAAAGCCGAGATAGGAAAATACTGACAAGAAATAAGATATATCAAGGTAACATGACTTAAATAATCAAAAGTAAAGATAAATAACTTAAAAACAACTAGATAATAACTTAAAATAACTAAAGTGACTGTTGTATTTAACATTTTACAAGAGTAAACATGCATGCTAATCTGCTTTGTCTGGTGGCTTGCAGGTAAAACTGGTCTCTGAAGCTGCTTGTTCTACTGCTAATCAGATACTGTATATGCTGTAATGCTGAAAACAATCCACGTCCTCAATGTGAATTCAACAGGATTCAATAATCGTACGTGGGAGTCAGGAACTGATTTAATTAAACAATAATTTAACTTCAAATTATGATACCATATAAAGTAAATCATGACAAAGAGCACTGTCACACTTCAAGCGCGAGTGCAGGCGCTGAGCGAAAGTAAAAAGGCGAAAAGCAGGCGAAACTCCAAAAATAGG
>JAODUG010000020.1:3012126-3025881 GCA_027564795.1 Aphredoderus sayanus | reverse complement strand
TAGCAAATGAAAGGACGAGTGCCTCACTTTTCTTTCGTGACCTTTGCCCTTCGCGGAGTGCTTCTTCCTGAGGGACCCCCGGCATGAACAGCACAGAGGTCTTACTGGCAGGGCTAACTGGGGCTGTGGGGCGCAGATAATACAGAGTGGAAATCAGGCTTCCCCTCTCCTCTCTTCCTGAGACAAACAGGTCACCTCTGCATTCATTAACAGAGGAAAAGAGAAACAACAACCACAGCACATTGCTCCTCTCCTTTTTTTTTGTGTGTGTGTGCATGTGCGGTGAACTCCCTATAGGACTTTTTTAGTTTTTAGTTTTGTCTATTTTTCTCATGAAAATGTAATTATAATAATAGTTCTAATTATAATTACCTGTTTATTTATTAATTTGTTGCTGCCGGTGGCATTCTGCATTGATGCAAGTATTTTGATGCATTGTTTCTGACCGCAAGAATAGTTAGTTGGCCAGAAAAGTTCCATGGGGCAGAGTGATAAAAACATGTGATACATTGACACATTATAGGAGTTTATAGCTACTTTGAAGGCTGATGTACAGATGCCATTGTTTTTCACAGGGCATTTTATTGTGTGTCTAAAATGGCTTCTCGTAGACCCACTGTTTGGAAGGACTCATTTTAGGCAGGTGTCAGCACTAATGGCCCATCGTTTTAACCGGGAATCTGACGTGTACTCGTGTCCTGTGAACCCTGATGGTTTTGACCTCGTCTTCTATTCAGTGAAAACAGCTCTAAAAACACAACACCAGGTGCTAATGCGTTGAAAGCAGGCCTAGTCCCAGAGGGTCAACCCACTTTTCCTGGCCAAGTTGCATGGCTGAGGGACTTACAGTGTAGATGATTTGTATTTGGGATACACACGGTAGATGATGATTTGACTAATATTGCCCTCTAATGAAATTGCTGTACGTATTTGCATAAGCATTTGTATACGAAACAAAATGGCCAAGATTATATAAGCTTTAAGATGATAACATTTATGTTGTTAAAAATAAAGGTACCTATGAATTAAATCAATTGCAATAATGTTTTAATATATTTATTTTAAACACAGAAACATTTTAAAGGAGATGTTTTAAATAAATAACAAGTAGACATTAAATAAGATTAATGCCGACATGAAAACCACATGCTGTTTCCCTGTCCTTTGTTGCTAGTATACTGCGGTACTGTACATCCATATCTAGGCACGTGTTTGTCTGCATGCAGGCCTCATGCGTAGGTCCGTGCGTAACAGTGCCATTGTGAAGTAGGAGAAGTCCAATATTGAAGAAGACAGTGGTTTGCGGTCCTGTATCACAGTGTGCTGTGTGCCTTTGCAGAAACGATTAGCCAGCTCTTTTTGCTTGCGTGTGATAGGCTAGCGGGCCCTATGTGGAAGCTTAGCAGTCCCCCCCCCTTCCCCTCGCCACCAACATCCCAAGCCCACATTGCCTGAGGCTGGCTACTGAGTCAGCAGGAGAGAAAGGTGTCTGCTTGGCTGTGGCATCTGAGCGAGGGAGATAGCACGAGGGAGATAGAGCGGGTATTCTGCAGGAGGAACAGGAGCATGTGGGTCAAATGAAGAAGATGATGCGGGGGGAGGGGGCAAGAAGATGCGTTTCAGCACTCCCCCTGATTGTTTCCAAGCCACATTTGAGGCCCTCCATCTTACTGGAGCATGTGTACTTTCAATATCAATAATCTACGTTAGGTAAAGAACATTACGCTTGACAAGAGATTTTTTATTTTTAACGTTGACTTTACAAATCCACAAGAGAGGAGCTTCTCGTTGGCCTGCCAAGGCCGGGAGCTGCCTCAGACAGTGGCCTCACACAGAGGAATGTTGGAGAGACTCACTATTGTGTAGGGAGAGGCAGAGGAATGCAGGCTGCCAGGCTACATTGACACCAATGAACACAAACAGGGGCCTCTGGCCATGAGCGAGGGCTGGCTGGCAGGGCTGCCTGTATTGCCAGGCCCTACACGCCAACACTGGCCCTGTAGGGTGATGTCATGTACCGGTACTTTCAGCTTTATACTAATGGAAATATAAATAAATGGAGGAGCTCTTGAGTAACTGTGTCCTACAGAGAGCCCCCTTTTCAGAGGTTGGATGTATGTGAAGTGAACTACACACTAATAGGACACACTAATTGAAATCAGTCGTTCCACTGAGTAAATGATGCTTTAATAATATTAACCGGAGCCCACTCTCGGTGGCCAGCCAATGAAGTTTGCATTTTCAAAGGCAGTTGTAACTAATCATCTGTGGCTAAATGTCAACTGAAAACACGTTTGACCCTGACAACAGGACATTACCAGTCACAGCCAGTTTTTTTTTTTTTTTTTTTTTTTTGTACTATTGCAATTGTGCAATGATTGAGGCCCCTGTACAGTTCTGGTCTGTCTGTGTGTGGCTTCGAGTTTAGTCCAGAGCAGAAGGCCTGCGGACAGGAGGACAGGATGGAGAGGGCCTTCCTCTTTCACTTCCTGTATGAGCTTCCAGTCAAGTGACTCTCTGCGAGAGCGTTAGCTTGTGCGACGCAGGACAATCTGCTCCCAGCGGCCTGCGGTTTCCACGCAGGACGTTGCTCTGCGGAGCGTTGTGACATGGCGGGTGAATCATGCCATGCATCAGCCATGCATGTCGACATGGCCACACACGCATGCACGCACACGCAAGCACACACACACACATACACGCACACACACACACACACACGAGCGCACACACACACACATGCAAGCACACACACACACACGAGCGCACACACACGAGCGCACACACACGCAGGCACGCACACACACACACACGCAGGCATGCACAAACACACGCACACACACGCATGCACTAATGTGTGCCGGCTCACTCTCGACTGTCTACTCGCGGCACACAAATGGGAAAAACACAAACACGTTTGTATTCCCAAATTGGTGTGTCACAGGGGATCGCGGCCTTGCTCAATTACTTAACTTGCGGCGAGACAATACAGGCGTTTTATTCATCGCCTCATTCAACATCCTGGGGTGCTCCTGCAGCAATTACCACGGCACCGCTGGAAGGCTCTACGGCGGTCACATGACAGCACTCGGCACGGTGGATTAATGTGTAGCCCCAGCGCCACAATAAAGCTCCTCTGCTATCTCGCGGGGGGGGCTGTAATGCAGGACCCGCCCGGTGTGTGCCCGGAGAAGGTGATGTTCAGCGTGTCTTGCGCACGAGCTTCTGGGGATATTCGATAAGAAGTGCCCTGTCACATGCCATTGAGCGCCGCTGAGAGGGGCGTGGCACTGCTGTCACTCTGCACACCCTGGACTTTGGTAGCCGGGCAAAAGTACGACCCTCCGCATGTAATAATTATACAGGTACACTTCCTCCCCATGTTCTAGGAACACTGTAAAACACTGGCAGAGAGCAGTGCTTAACACGGGCTGAAAACAGGATGTTTATGGGCCCAAATATACTGCGGCACTTAACGTGGTAATGAACTTTGGTTAAAAACCCTCAGCTTTATAGCTTCCTTGCGTCTTGGTTGCTGTGTAACAAACCTTCACACACTGGCAAGGCTGACATGTCTTGTGAAAATGCCAGAAATGACTTTCACCAGAATCATGTGTTTCTGAGATACAATGGAGGTAAAAAAACACAACAAAAATTCCTATAATACTGTATTTCAATACAGTGACCAAACAGAATATTATATACTAGACGCCCCTCTGTGGAGTTCCTAAAGGTCAATTTCCCTTCAAATTACCGTGCCGTACAGAATACTGATTCATTTCCACTCTTCATTTTACTAACTGTGATTCCAAATACATGTTCATTCATGTGACAGTGCAGAGTTCTCCCCTCCGAACAAACACAGAAAGCACATTAGCCTATAGCAGGGCAGCGAGCAGACGCTGAATGGCCTGCCCTCTCGTTCCCTGCTATAGGATTTCCTGCTCGGTTTTATGGGGGCGGTGGGGGTGGGAGGTGTGTGTGTGTGTGTGTGTGTGTGGTGGGGGTGGTGGTGGGGTCACACAGCTGGCAGGCGCCCTCCTGTTTCTGTCCATAACGATGACAGGCGTCCATTAGTGCACGGTAGAAACACGAGCCACGGAGGTTACCTCAGGAAGCCCCTCCCCTCCCCTCCCTCCCCCAGCGGCAGCAGCAGCAGTAGCAGTCCCATGCCGGCCTATCTATAGGCCAGATAGCTGTGGCACTATACCTCTGCTAGCAAAGCTTTAGCTACAGTTACTGTAAGGAGATGTAGCTTTGGTGCTATAGCTTGTGCGACCCGCACTGTTGTGCGCGCATGCTACTTACAGTAGCCACTAGGCAAGAGGCAGCTTTATTTAGATAGCCCAGATCAGGCAGTTGATTTTAAAGTGCTTTACAAACAAAATAAAACAAAGAATACATATAAATTGAATAGGAAAAATATAAACAAAATTAATATAAAGTTAATATAAAACATAAATATAATACAATACAATTCGCATAGAATTGAACACAACATAGGACTGCATGATTATGGCCAAAATGATAATCACAATTATTTTGATCAGTATTGAGAACCCGATTATTTATCACGATTTTTCATTGATTTTAGGGAAGAAATATTTTTATTGCACTTTCACATTTAATCAAACAGACCACTGATTTCACTTCCATGTTGTAATATATTCCTGTTAATGTACAAATCTTTGCATCAAAATAAGACTAGTCCTTAAAGTGCTTCGTCTTCTACAAGCAAAATATAAATAAAATTGTACAGGCATAACTTAAATAAATGTGCCATCACAGAATGCAGTCAAATGAAAACAATTTAGGCCTATGCAGAAAAGGCAATACTATAGTGTTTACGGGTATTTGGCAATTAAAACCAGCCTGTCAACGTTTTCTGGCTTGAGAGACGAGTGAAGGCAGGTCACTACATTTTCCCCAAATTGCCCTCCTGCCAAATCACCCCCTAGTGACTGGATGTAAGTTTAGGAAGCGCTTGATTTGCAATGCAGAGGAGCATGCATTTTAAACGTCAATATTGCAATCGATCATTTCATTTAATTGTGAGAAGCCAAAATCATAATTGAGATTAATATTCAATGAATTGTTTAGCCCTAACACAACATTTAAAAAAAGGTTAGAATGTGCAGAACATTGCATTACCCAAAGGCCTTAGAAATGTATAGTTTAGATTTAAACATTTCTTGAGCTGGGGCATTTCTGAGACTATCCTGCAATTTGCTGACTAAATGACTAAAAGCTGCTTCATGTTAATTTATTTGCCAGACCATGTAGACACTGCTTGTAGGTGCTTTAGTTATTGTGCTTTAGTCCTTGTCATTTACAACAGCATACTAATTTAGAGGTAAATAAATTGGTGGTTTGATAAACCTTTATGAATCAACGAATAGCAATTTGCTGGTGTTGAAGTGTCAGCAGGGGTTTGGGACTGTGTGTAGTCGACGTGAGAATGTGTCAGCAGCGCAAGACCTTATGGTAAACTGGAACAGGACTCCTTGGAATTGGGTGTGACTCCATTTTGACTAATGTGTCATGTTAACATTTGAGTCGTGTCATAACTCCTCCTTCACGTATCGCAGTTCAGTTCCATGGAACGTTGTCAAGGCTAGTCATGCTAGTGTAGCTCTTAGTAGCATAACATGGCCTTCTCTCTCTAGTCTACAGTGCTTTTTCAAAGAAGCAAGAGAATGATATATTAGCCTGCTTGCCTTTATACAATTTCTCTAATTCAAAACAACTTTCTCATCATTGTTAAGCTGTGGCTGTGGACAGCAAGGCACAATCAAGGGTGTACTGTGGTTTAGCTTTATGGACTCTAAGCTGTCATTGGCACATAGATCATAAAATGCAATCTTTGTCATTTGAAGTGAAACCTCATAGGCTATGTTGTTAGCTCCCTCTGTGGTTAAGACACAGGAAGTTTTCTGCTGAGATTGTAAAGCAGAAAGCCTCAATAATTGTTTCCCCTAAGAATGACAAGTAAATGAAAGGTTACAAGTACAAAAGGGCTATCGTGGGTGTTTTAATGGTAGCATATAAAGGAAATGTAGCCACTTGTACAGCTTTGAAGTCCAATATTTGCATATTTGACTTAGTGTGTTTTAGTGTGTTAGTATGTTTTCATATTCAGTGTTGAAAATTATACATTTAGGGTTTTGAAACTTTTCACACTACGGGTTTTCCATCTAAATTCCTATGTGGTAAGTGCAGCAATCATTAAAACAGATAATATATTTTCTAAATAAGTATAATGATTGTGAAAAACAATAATAATTGTCCATTTTTACTTGGATATACATATGATGTGACATAAACTATTACTGATTATATTTATATTGTGACGACCTAAACCCCCCAGAGAACGGCACAGAGGCTCAGAGCTGCTGTTTAACGGGTTTTATTGAATATAAAATCCGAGGCGTCAATCCGTAATCTGTGGGGCGAAGTCGTGTTCGTGGTTTGAGGAAAAACAAACGACGAGTCAGCCAGGGAAATCCAATAATCGCAGTCAACACTATTACGCTAGTCCAGGGTCATAAACAACAGTACACTTAATACACAGCCTGAGAGAGTAGCCCACTGACGTCCCTACTTGCTCTCTCCTGATCTTCTGGTAGTTGGTCTCTTTTATTCCCCTGGTTGGTGTTGGGCTTCTCCACTGATTGTCACAGCTGTGACGGAAGTATCTCCCTCCCTGAATCCACCCTTCCTGGGAGGATTCAGGGTTCCTGGGTGTCAGTCCAGGACACCACAATATATTGTAACACATTGTATAACATTTCATAAAAATGTATATCAGCATGTGTACACATGACCTATAACCCTGGGAACTCTGACCTCAGTCTACCTACAGTAGCAGGTATTCAACACACCGTCACGTTTTCCATTGTTGTGGGAAGCTTCCCTCCGTCTGATTCCCATAGCAATCGTAAGCGTCTGCTAAAAGCTAAAGTTCATAACAACTTTTATACGGCCTCCTGAAGCAAGCAGCCAAATCTGCAACTCAAACATAATTAGTAGTAAAGCAGACAGTAAATAATAACAGTGACAGTTGCCATTGCTGCTGACTGTCCTAAAAGTGTCTGTATTCGTCTCTCTAGATTTGTCCGTAAGTTCAAGTCAAGTCAGATTTATTTGTATAGCCCTAAATCACAGTTTCAAAGGGCTTCACAAGCCCACATTTCAACATTATGTAAGTAAGTTGTACATATTTACAACTTAAAGTAACATTTTTGTAATATGGTAGTACTGTGTATTCCTATTATAGTTGTAACCCTTTCACTGACAGGGGTAACTGTGAGTGGGTCTATATTTAAACCCGGGGGAGAGGAACCGCACTGACTCACGTGGATACTCTTTTGAAATAACCTTTCTGGTAAATTTGCTTTAAATAACTGAGACAAAGGGAATGCTTTTATTAAATATGAATCTTTTCATGGCTTTGTAAAACGCAAACCGTCAGTAGAAATAGTTGCAATATTGCAGAGATGTGTACAGTACATCAAAAAGATGATGCTCATTTGCGTAATTCCATTTTAAATGACCTGTGGTATGTGTCACCTAAATACAATAATAATTAAATTAAAAATATAATTAAAACAGCGTGGACAGTGTTTATCAGTGCAAATATGTCACATCAAGGACCCATAAATGATTTACAAAATATTGCATATGTAGCCTCGTGATACCCACCTGAGCTTGTGACCCCATAATTCAAAAGCATAAAGGCAGTGCTAATCCAGTTGGACTACCTACCTTTATCTCACCCAGTCATAATGTTAAAGCTATCAGCTAGAGCGGTGGAGGAAAACAAAGCATATGACCTGCGCTGATGTCATCATTTCTCTGGCCTCTGATTAGTCAGATTGCTGTCCAAACGGCAGGCCTTTGCATTCCATACTGCAGATCAGAATGGTCTCAGGAGGCTATTGCATATGCAGTGCTGCCGGGTTAGCATATGGCAACGCGGCATGTATGAATCGCTAAGCTACAATTAGCTCTTCCTTCAGGCTGTCCTGATATGACTAGAGGTCTGCCGGTGTTCGCCGTTGCCTTTGACTGGCTGTGGCGGTGTGTGTGTGTGTGTGTGTGTGTGTGTGGAAAATATCAACAGTGGGCTTTTGCAAGTAAAGTGAAGTCAGTTTATTTATAAAGCACATTTAACCCTCCTGTTGTCCCCCGACTGACTGAACGCACCCAACTCATCTCTTTGTGGCAGATAGAGGGCGCAAAACCTAATTCTACAGCTTACACACACATATGATGTGCACTGTTGGCACAACAAGGTAGTGTGTTGAAACCCGAGGACAACAGGAGGGTTAAAAGGCATATAAAACTACACAAATACATAAAGAAATTATTAATAAATAAATATATACACACACTTGGACAATAAAACGAATCACACAATCATACACAATAAGATGGCGTCGCCTGGTGGCCCAATACAATATAATAATGACAAAAGGAGGGTTAAGAACAATCAATGTCAACCGAAGTGCTGTACAAAATGATCCAAACAGAATTTAAAAAGTGAAACAGTGAAGATGCTTTGACACAAGATGCTTTCATCACGTGGCATTCGCCTGATAAACCAACCAGAAGCTGTCTTTGTGACAGCATCCTGGAAAGGTGCTTATTACTCTATAATCTATACTCCTAGTACGCGCTGGTAAAACAAACTCTGACGTACCCTGAGCGAGGCACTACTCGATGCTGATTTCAATACTTCATCAACAGAAGAATCACTTCGTTACCGTACATTTGGTGCATTGGTTTCAACTGCCATTCAATGATTACGTGCATTATTTCAAATTGCACTTCTTCAAATATCTCATCATCACTTCAAAACAGGAGATCTGGGTCGAACATCCTGTAATGCTGCCTCAGACGACGCGAGAGAAGAAAGACTGGTTAAATGGCTCTCGTATATATCTGTCCCATCAAGCTCGCCAACCCCCGGGGCTATTTTGACATCATGTGCAGTGCAGGCATACGTAGGTATCTGGGCTGCTGTCTCCCTGCACAATGTCCGTGTCAGCAGTGGGATGAGGTGGGACCATGAGAAATAGAACAGAGCTCACATAGGGGCTGTGAAACTCAGCTGTAAACAGCTGAGTAGTGTGTTTAACGTGTGTGTGTGTATACGTGTATGTGTGAAGGAGTACGTTAGGGAATCTACCTGCCATTTTTTACAACCCTGGAAAGGTGGCACCAGGAGCATTCCCACAGTGGAAGAAAAGGAGGAGGGGGTGCTGTTTCTACCCGTAGCTGATGACAGACAGGGGCCTTATCACTGCATCTGTGTGTAGTCTTATCAGGTGATTGAGTCATTCCCCTCAAAAGCTTGGGGATAAGATGGTTTGGGACCTATTGTGTGCTAAGACACTTAAGCACAGCATAAAAACCTCTTTCCACCTTCTGAACCATATATCGTTAACAATACAGTGCACCCACGTTGACTGGGGGAGTGTTCTCAGATTAATAAACAGATTGTTTATAAACCCTAAATGTTTCGGCTCATTTGAAACATTTGCAGAGAATTACAGACACACAAAGCAACTGCCGTACAAAATAGACTGATACTCTGATTAGCTATTTGAACCACCTATAATTATTCATATAATCTTTCATCCAATAATTATGTAAATAATCACACTTTTTGTCTTTGAGCTGTGGTGGAAAGAGCTACAGCTACTGTACTTTAGGGCAGTGTTTTTAAATGGGGGAATGCTACCCCTAGGGGAACTTCTAGGTACTACACAAGTATGTGACAATTTAGCAAGAATTCTAGCAGTAACTTAAACTTTAAATCAAATTTAGACCTATAAATACACAATGAAGACAATGAAATTCTCATAATAATCAGTTCTCTTGTACCCATTAAACGTACAAATTGCTTAATCATTTATTTTGCTTATGCATTTACATGTATTATTTACCATTATATTATAATATAATTTTCCAGATTTGAAAATACCATTGACATCAGTACTCCTTTTTCAGCAGATTATCAAATCATCAAATCCTATGTTAAGGTTGTTCCCATCTATGATTATATTGAAATAAAGGTTGTTGTTCCATATAGGGGGGAACATGGGCAGGTCAAATAATTATTAAGAGGTACATAACCAAACCATTTTGAGAACCACTGCTTTATGGTGCTGCTGCTGAATGCACTGCGAAGGCTGCGATGTTGTTGTGTGGTGCGGTCTGCACCACTTTGCTTGTGTTCCCATTTACGGAGCCAGGGCTGTGTAGAAACACTGGATTATTTTATTCAGCACGTACAGAGATCGGGCAGCTTGCGGACCCTGAGGAGATATTTGGTGAATTTGACAAAACGCGTATTGGCTTACAAACGCTGACTGTACCTTTTTAAAATGTCTCGTGCCATACAGCATATGGGAGGCGCTTCTTTTATTCACCTTTACAGTACGTCACAATTCACTCCGTAGTCGCCGGTCGCCATTACAAAGTGGGGTCGCCCTTGCTTTTGGCCTCCTGGCTGCCTGACAAAGCGCCCGCCACACCGCGGAGCAAAGCGAAGCCGCCCTCTAAATGCAAGTAGCCCAAGAGGCGAAGGGCACAGAGGCATATGGAATATCAATGTGCGATGCTCTCAATTAAGATTAAGGCTTTGAAGGAATCCTGTGGAGCCGCTTCCCTAAGAAATGCATGACATTTTACCCTTGCTGACTGGATAAAAAAGTGCCTTGCACCACGGGTAACGGGACTGCCGCTAACTACTTCCACTAGCTAGCCCTCCCAAGCTATAGCTCTCTATTTAGCGACCTCATTTTGTAGATATTGACGTAGGCTACAGTCACACTTCTAAGAAATAAGTGAAATGGATCATCTTACTGCCGGTGGGCGATAAGAATACTGAAATATGAAAAGCGTCTGGATCAGCAAAATGACAAACTCGCAGGGAAATATGAGGCAGTCATGAGAAAGCCTTAGAGACAAATTCTTTGCAGTAAGATGGAGGAATAAGAGTGGAGAGGGAAATTAGGAGGGAGAGGAATGATGAAAATGTATATTTCCAATATGTCTCTTCTAAATGTATGTTTAAAAGAAAAGCCTCCATAATGCACAATACATTTATTACCCCGATTACAAATGACAAAAGTGACTAAATGCATTTTAATCTTGCCTTTTGATATGAAAGTGAGTCATTACATGTGGTTATGCACTCACCACATAGGCCTACAACACATCATACAGGATTACATGATTACATAGGCCTATATGACTGTTTACGATACAAGACTATCAAGCTATTTTTGCAGGTTTTTCCCTATTCTTCAGTTCAAGATGATATTGTATTGTTTACTAAGCCAGTTTCCTTGGACACACTGAACACCACATATACAAATATTTTCTCAGCATTTGTTGTTTCCTGGCCTAAAAAGCTGAGAGCTTTTGTGGTTTTTGTGGAATGCTCTCAGTGATAATCTAGTATAAATATACCCACCCCCCCAATCTCTTAAAGAACATGGAAATCAACTCAATACAAAATATTATGTTTATAGTGCATGCATCCGATGTAATGACATATCGGCAGACTGTGAGCATTTGAAGAAAGACCCTTGACACTGAGCCAAATACGAAACTGCATCATAACCGCCTTATTCAAAACTAATGCCTTCAGTTAAGTGCCTACCTGAGCATTTCAGTGTGAATACGTGACTCCTAACAAAGCTGTACAGCCTGTGTATGAACAGGGTTATTAATTCACTTGTGTAGGTGGGAGAGCAAAGAATAAGTATGAACGTGATGTAGAGAAGAAAGATCAAAATGGAGCCCATCGTGTAAACTCCACCCTTGATAAACAGAATTCCACATCACGCTCCGTCTCTGCAGTTAACTGAATCAATGCAATTCCAGTTGTGCTGATCTTGCAGACTGAGGCCCATCCCCCACACACACACACACACACACACACACACACACATACGTACACACACACACTCAAACACATGGGTACCCCACTCCCTCCCTGCCCGTTCTACCCATCGTAACACATTAGCGGTGGAAGCCATCACACAATCAAGACAAGGCAGCGTATGAAACGTCAGCCCAATTTGTTTCCTTCTCAGAGCTACATCACATTAGCAGGGTGGCTATACCCTTGAGCTAAACCTCCGCCAGTTTGCACCGAAGCAAGCGGGCGGGCTTGTTGGGCGGGAGAGAGGGCAGCAGTGCCGTCAGCACTTTCTTCACATGCCTTCTGACACGCAGCGCCCAAGCCCGTCCACTCACCTGTGTGAAAACGCCCGCCTTGGCGGTTTCACGACAACCGCAACACAGTCGTTTCGCCTGTTCCTCCCCCTCTCTCTCCCTCTCCCCCCCTCTCTCTCTCTCTCTCTCTCCCACTCTCTCTCTCTCTCTCCCCCTCTCTCTCTCTCTCTCTCACACACACACACACACACATTACATCCACATGAACCTACAAAGATGGAATCATCAGCTTTGTTTCCTTTTTCTGTTTATTTGGCAAATTGTTCTCCCCATTTTATTTTTTAATATCACTTAATTTTTTTGTCGTCCTCTTTTGTATTTACAGTAGTAAAAAATAAATCTCTCGTCTCTTCACAGGTTTACATTCGACATTTACAAGTGCAATGTGAAACGTCCATCTTTATAAAGTGCATTTTATATCATAACCAACCTTTTCTTTACAAAAAAAACCTCCAGATACATGATTCGACAACTTCATCGCAGTGTCAACCAATAGAATTTCACTTCCTGGTTAATGACCCTTTTGATGTCACACAAACCACAGACATATAATATTAATTAATTACATTAATGCATAAAACACAACACTGTGAAGGCCATACTTGGTCCGATAGAAAATTAGCTCTATAATGGTTTTCAAATCGACAATCTCCATTTTGCCTGCAACATTGCCAGGTTGTGAATTGTTAGCATGAGGGGAACATAAACAACCTCATTTTAGCGTAGTATAGTCTACACTCATGCTAATCCCAGGAACAGGATGCTGTTTTACAGTGGGGTAGTAGTTTATTCCCGAGGGGGGGTTAGCAGGCGGGCTTATTAAACCACCAATTTCATCAAAAGCGTGTGATTTACGATAGAGTGACTTTTTGTACGTCGCTCACTATTAAACGTGCATTTGGTTTTAACTTGCTTCGTGAAGCAGCCTTGAGCAAATCCAAGTCCGGCTAACCGATCTTAAACCTGGATTACCCGGTTAGCTCACAATGAAATACCCCAAACTGTTTTTAATCCCTGATGTAAATATTTGTGCTTAGAGAGAGAGAGAGAGAGAGAGAGAGAGAGAGAGAGAGAGAGAGAGTGTGTTTAAATTATGTTGATGGATAAAAAAAAAGTGTTGTTTAGGCCACCAAAAGCTCTCTCGCTTTTTTCTTCTTCTGCCATTCTCTTTTAGCTGTTCCCCTTTCTGGCTTCCAGGGAGGGAGACTATTTTTAGCCTGACCGACTAGCTGACTGCAGGCCGTGGATAGCGGAATGGTGCTGAATAGGGACAGACGTAGAGAGAGAGAGAGAGAGAGAGAGAGAGAGAGAGAGAGAGAGAGAGATTGGGCTGGGATGGGTTGGGGTGTAGTTGTTTTGACACAGAGAGCAAACAATAGCTAAGTTTCATAAAATAACTGACAGGAGAAGGAAGGAAGGAAGGAAGGAAGGGAGCCGGATGACTGATTCATACTGTGTGCTGTGTTACATAGGGGATGGAGCTGCTGTGCTGCTGCGCTCCCT
>JAODUG010000020.1:2994793-3012026 GCA_027564795.1 Aphredoderus sayanus | reverse complement strand
GGACGGTGGGCGTGTACCTGGACTGCGAGCGGGGCTGGCATGTTCAGGACTGGCGTGTTCAGGGCTGGCGTGTTCAGGACTGGCGTGTTCAGGACTGGCGTGTTCAGGACTGGCGTGTTCAGGGCTGGCGTGTTCAGGACTGGCGTGTTCAGGGCTGGCGTGTTCAGGGCTGGCGTGTTCAGGGCTGGCGTGTTCAGGACTGGCGTGTTGGCGACAGGGTGGTGGTGGGGGGCTCTCTGACTCAGTCTGGGTGTCTCTGTCCATCGTCGCCCCCTCTGTCTGAGTGGAGGCGTGGCAGCCTGGGGACACGGGGGCTGCATGCCCCGCAGCGGCCTGTGTCTCCGCTGGGGACCCCCGGGGGGCGCCGCCATCCGGCCCCCGTCCTTCCGTCAACTCGTCTCCTATGGTGGAGGAGTCGGAGGCCGGGCTGCTTTTGCACACCACCCCGCTGGGGAACGGCTGCCCGGCTCGGGGCCCGTGGTTGTTGGGTGTGCTGGTCAGACACGACGCCCCCCTGGGGCTGCCTCCCACCCTGACGGGGGAGGCCTGGATGGCAGTGGCGTGGGGCTGTCTGAGGAGCAGGGGGTGGTGGTCGGAGACTCCGCTGTCGTGGGCAGCGCTTGGGGGGGCCCGCGTGCTGAGCGGCAGCGACTGGGCGTAGAGGATGCGGAACTCCTCATCAAAGTTTTCTGTGATCTGGCCGGACAGCTCGATCAGATTGCTGCTGTTCAGCTTGCCGTCGGTCCAGTTAAACCTGCACGCAAGATTTGGATTAATTTGGCAACACGTTGGCCAATTTAAAGAGCTTATATACGATATTTTAGCAGCAAGCAACTGTTTTCTCTGTAAAGATATAGTGGAGTAATGGTGTCCTGAGCAGAGAATTACATCACCCTCCCTCTGCGTGTGTTCATTCAATAAGAGCTCCTCGGTTTGTTTACATAGGTTGGCCTGTGTGGACCACGTTTTGGTCGGAAATACTGATGCTTAGTGTGCCATCTAGTGGTGGTTTGTTTAAATAATGACTGTTAATAAAGCTGATAAATGAACGCAAAAAATGAACACATTACTTCTATGACAAACATCTTAATAAAAACAAAACTCGGCTCCCTTTTAATCGTGAAATGCTTAATAGTTGTCATCACCTGTAGGAACCCGTAGCCGCTCTGTTTCCATCGATCAGCATGAACCGCTCATGAACTTTCCCAGTAATCCTCGCTCCTGATCGCATGAAAAATGTGGTACCAGTTATGGTTCGGACTCTCATTAGCTTTAAAGGGAAAAAGCACATGGGGTAGAGCTTTACATTTGCAGTCAGGGGTCAGCATGCCTCTTCTAATAAGACAACATTCATTGTTTGTGGTATAGTAGTTCCCACTTTAAGTCAAATTACATATTCCGACTATTCCCTGACTTTTCCCTGACTTTCACTGGCTATAAATCTGAATTTCCATGATCTTTAATCAATGGAAAAACTGGCCATTCTCTTGTAAACAAAATGGCTGTTTTGGAATCATGGAAACGATAAACGTTGCCAACATGTAAACAGTTTCAAGATTTGCTGAGACTTCTCAAAATGGAATACCACGTACAGTAATCATCTTTTTATAAATTGCAACTAAAATATAAACATTGTGCAAACAAAATATTCCACGATGACCCAAAAATGTATCCGATTCCCTGAGTTTCCATGTCTGAAACCGACTCTGACAGTGGGTAGAGCAGGGAGACAAATGATCATGAGGTTTCTGGTTTGAACCCTGCTAACTCCTTACCAAGTGCCTAGGTGTCCTTGAGCAAGACAAAAGCCCTATACTGCTCACATTCACTGTGTTAATGAGTGAATGTGAGGCAATCCCGTAAAGCGGGTAAAAAAACGCTACATATAAATGCAGTCCGTTTATCATTTACTTCCCTGATATTCCAGAAATTCCTTGACCAGTGGGAACCCCGAGTTGAGCTGTAACATAACGTAAACATTGTCCCGTACCCGAAGCTCGTCCAAACGCACGTTGGTGTGGCTGCACATCTTGAGGAAGGCAGGGGCACTGGATTGGTCAAGGAGGATGTAGACAGGCACCTTACGTTGGACGCAAGCCTCCTGAAGATCTTTAAAGATATCCAGGTCAGTCATAGAATCTGTAACTATGGCAATCACCTGCAATGGAAAAATACTAGCTTAATATCATGTGATTGATTTTAGGCAGCCTTGCACAACCCCCCCCCCCCCTTTCCCAGAGGAGCTGCGTGATTGTTTTCATTATTAGCCATGGCCCTATTCAAACAGGAGCCCTACGGCTCTCTACGACACACTCCATGTAATGTGTGTGTGTGTGTGTGTGTGTACTCTGATGAACCATTTGTTGGCTGTGGGTACCATCTGTTACCATGGTGATCGGCACAAACGCTTGCTCAGCAAACAAAACGATTTCTACACAGGAGACAAAGGGGGACATTATACAGCTCCTCTATAACGTTTTGAGCAGCAGACTGAGGTTATGGGTTTTCTTTTCTTCACAAGGAGTATAGGAATGTCACGTTCTGTTGTAGAGTTTAGGTAGAATGTATTTATTTTTATTTATTTATATAGACTAGGATGTCAGTGTTGTTTTACTAGTTGTCATTTTGTGAGGTAAGCCCCTGCTGATTTGCTAAAGAGTTTATTTTACTATCATTATTGTTGTAGTACATTGTGTAATGTAGTGTAATGTTTTGTAGCAAAAGCAGTATTCCCTTATGCTGCCATGACAACAGTGTCTTAAAGAAAGCCTGTAGCTATGGGATGGTGCCTTCAGTGCAGTACGGAAGCATCTTGTGTTGGTTTGATGTGTCAAAATGACAAAGTCTGATGTTATGACCCCATTGACGATGAGAGAGCCTTTATAGTTTTAACGGTAACGGTATAGTTTTAACGGTGATGCTGGAGATAACAAAACAAATACACCTATCCCTTCAGATTCACAGGGTGTTTCCTTAGAAGCTCCACCCCCAATTGGACCTGCATTGCCAAGGCGGGAATACAGTTGGTGTCTTCTGCCACCTGGTTCCCATTTAGAGATGCCAGGGCAGTGTAGAAACACCGGGTTTTGTCACAAGCACACACACACACACACATACACAGTGAGGAGATATTAACTGAATTTGACATAACGTGTATTAGATTACAATCGCTTACCCCACATTTAACGTGATGCTCTCTATATTGTGTGGCTATTCTGCGCTCTGGGCCTAGAGCAGTAGCCTACATAGCGTTATTATGAAAAACATTTAGAAACTGTGCAAGTACAGGCACGTCATAGGTTGGCAGTCAGCGTGTCTTGTGCGGCGCCGATTTTCTTTCTTTATAAATACTTTAATCTCACAGTTCCCACATATTAAATGTAGGCTACATGTAGGCAACGAACATAGCCTAATTACTAAATAGCATATCTGGGTTCTGTGGAACTTTTCTATTTAACCGTAGACTACCTCTGGGAATCTGGGAACCAAACTTCATCTAACCGTTGGGTTGCAACGAACGCATGCATTATAAATGTCAAACATCGACATGAAGGCTGTATTTTAATGACAGCACAAACACAAATTATATATAGCACAAACACCTATTACGCAAATGTAATAAATAAAAGTTTGCAGAATTACAACATGCCTACATCTCCCCCCGTTTAATTCATGCATACCTCTCTAGCACTTTTTATCATTCTCCGGGCAGCTTCTTTACAACTATAAATGCATTCCCCGTAACTTGGCTGAAAATGCGCGATAGCGCGAGTAACTCCACGGTAAGAGCCGGCGGTAAAAGCAGGCCAGCCTATTTCCAACAATGGAGGCTCAATATCCGATATTTCGGGAAAATATGTAACGGATGAGCAGTCCATGGACTTGCTAGTGGACTGCTCAAAGATCGTATCATCCCCGTGCATGGATGCACACCGCGGGACCTTCGCAGCGCGCGTTATCTGCTGCATTTCGTCGTCGGAGAGAAAGTTGGGAATTCTCTCTTTTTTCAGAAACTCCAAAAATCCACTGCTCCCCTGCGAGACGAGCTCTTCCAGCGCCAGACGATGTCGCTCATTGTACAACTCCTGAAAATTCAAATCGTTTCCCTTCTTTGGAAAAAGACAGCCCGGGGAATCCTCTATACATTGCGACAGGGCCATGTTGCTTGTTCTGTTCTTTTTGAAAACCCTGCAACGTATCAGAAGTAGGCTACAGGTGACACCGTTGATGAGGGTTCAGGAAGAGATTTTGTATTTTTTGTAACCCCATGCGTTCCTGTCTGTCGGCGAACATCATTGGGTGGCCGACCGTTGTCAAACCAGAGTTCCTTTCACGTGATCGCTTGGTAGCTGTGTCACTCCAGTCTAAAACGTCGCTCATTGGCTCATTTGGAGGCAAACAAGCTCGTGTACAACCTCTCGACTCGCCCACAACTGGTGTTAACATACACTGAGCGCACAAATCTACGGTAGCCTTCAAATCAGCCACAGCAACATGGAGAGAACTACATGGAAGAGAGGCAATTTGATAGATTACGCGTGTGTAATTTACATTATATGTATGGTTTACAACTGCGTAATAATGCATGTGTAAATGTAGGAGTTTTAAATGAATACATTTTACTGACATTATGCCCTACATTTTATAAAAGTAGTCAACACTCCTGGTTAAAATAAATAGACAGCACGTGAAGAATAACTATATGTTTATTAGTTTATTCGTTTGTATGTGAATACATTTGACAGTAGGTCTAGGCTAGGTTAGTGTACTTAAGGCCAACAAGGTCACGGGAGTCCTGAACTTAAATTACCACTTTTCTACACACTATAGAACATAGCGTTCACAATTAAACAATGCAGCATTCTCTTGTTGAATGGTTATATACATCGTTATATATTGCAATTACTGTGTTTGCCCAAATGTGTCAGTTGGCCGGTACATGATATTACACTTCGTGATACGATCTGTTGTAACCTGTCATCATAGGTTCATTCAATATACCATAGTTGTATTCACAATAGTGGGATGACATGAAACCTTCTGAAATGGACGATCACTGAATCTTTACAAATCCCGAATTCACAAGAGCCCGTCTACTTAGCCCTCTCAGTGGCGCCATTGCCAGTCCATTGCTTAACGACATACCCAAATGTGCCCATACTCAATATACGTACCTCCGCCCCCCTCCCTCTCACAATCCCCATCCCCTCCCCGCCCTCTCCAAAATTTAGATGAAAGGGCTTTTGGATTTTGGGTGACGCTCTGAATCACGTGTTCATAGGAAATACACTCGCTATAATTTTTGACTGTCTCGTCCGGCACCGCCGACCATAGTTGTTTGCAGTCCATACAGTGCACGAGGGGACGTAATGTAGCCTACCTTGCTGTGGACACTGACGGGTTCACGCCAGTTCACGGGGTTCACTTGAGGAGAGGTCCGGCCCACCCCCTCCTTTTCTCAAAGCGCAACGAACGGAGCTAATCTAATATTATACATTTATATATTGATGTCGGATTCCATTTTCCCTTGCCAACTATTAAGGTAAGGAGACCTCTACTCGCATAGCTCTTGTCGTTGGTGAGGTATCCTCTCAAGTTGTTTTCAAAAATTATGGCTCGCAATTGAATTTTATCTGGTGCTGTAGTCAAGGCAGTTTATATGAAGTCGCCAATGTATAAAATGGCGACAGTAGGTGGGGGGTGGAGGGCGTGCGGAGTTAGGATTTTTGGGAATATTCATTAGGTTATATCCCTATGTGAGGAGCTTGCGTTTGGCGAGTAAAGCACCCAGGCGGTGTTTGCCAAGAGCATGCTGAAGTGAACGGGTTAACTTGTCAGTTTGTTACAGTTACCGGAATGTAGCGATTCTTCGTCCGTTTTATTTGCGCTCTCGCACGCTATACAATGTGACGTATCTGGTTATATTATTGCACAACGCGGTATAATTCACATTTAGTAAAAGTGAGCGCTTTCACTAATAAAACAGTGTTTGACCGCATTTGACAACGATTGTCGACTGATTCAAAGGTATGCTACATATGTATATATTTTCTAACTCAAAGCGAAGTATACATTTTGTCTGTTTATACTTAACTCCAACAAATCCCTTCCTCCTAGCAGAGCAGCAAGGTAGGCCTGTATCTACGTACAGAACTATTTCATTTCCTCTTCGTACTCTTGCCAACATGTGGTGCTGCCTTTCTCAACACATACATTGAAAATATTTTACAGGAGTAGTTGCTCATTTCTGTCTCAACTACTATACGCGCTGTGGATAATCCCCCTGGCCAGTAAATGAAAAAATACCAGTGCGTTCACGGTTGTGGTCGGTCCAATTATATAGTAGGCCTACATTAATATTGAGCCACCTGTGACTATGTTTCTTCCTTTGGGAAGGGTCCCCCGCGGACTAATACAGCTTTGTATGCATGGGTACAGCTGCGTTCTGAACACCCACAAGAAACCCAAACTTTGACTAAAGCAGCATTTTCAATTTTGTCATTTGTGAATAAACAAGGTATAGCCTAATTAATTATGTGTACATTCATTGCATATAAGGTAATAATAAATTCTGTAATAATCGAATCTGCAACAGTTTGGCCAGTAACAGTGGCCCCTAAAAAGATGTATGTGCATTAATTAGGAGCTGGGCTGAAAGTGTGACATTTTTGCAATAGGCGGGAACATCTGCCAGGGTACACCTTCACACTGGTACTTAGTAGGCAGGTGCCTGTGATAACACACACAATAAAAGGGAGATGCTGCCAGGCTCCAGCAGGAAGGGCTCAGCTAGTCCAGTGGCCTTCTGTCTGCCTGTCAGTCTGCCTGTCTGTGTGTGTGTGTGTGTGTCTGCCTGTCTGTCTGAGTGTGTGTGTGTCTGCCTGCCTGTCTGAGTGTGTGTGTGTCTGTCTGTCTTTCTGCCTGTCAGTCTGTCTGAGTTTGTGTGTCTGCCTGTCTGTGTGTGCGTGTGTGTGTGTGTGTGTCTCAGTCTGTCTGTGTCTGTGTGTGTGTGTCTGTCTGCCTGTTTGTCTGTCTGTCTGTCTGTGTGTCTGTCCGAGTGTGTGTATCGCAGTCTGTCTGTGTGTATGTGTGTGTATGTGGACGGTTTCGGGACAGACAGGAGGGTTACACTAGGGGAATGTCTGCTCCCTTTGTGGATCCCTGGGAAAGTTCTTACACCCCCCCCCCCTCAGAACTGCTCTAATGAGGCCAGGAATATAGCCTTTCATCCCACACTCTCTCGTAATTAGGGACAGCTCACAGTTTTCCAGTTTTCGCTATGGCCATACCAGGGAGGGTTTGTGTACACTGACACACACCACTGTCCTCTCAGACCCTAGGCTCGGGGGCTCAGTGTTGTGACCCCCTGCCATTAGATAACCTGTTCACGTATATATGTGATACCCCACCCGCATCCCCCGCAGTTTAGCGTGCTCCAAGGTCATATGGTCATGATTTGCAAATCTTTTTTTTGTGTGTTTTTGCATGAAGTGAATAACATTCCTCGAGTTCAGAGAGGAAAATCAACTGTCTAATGCCAACCAGATCTATTCTCCAGACGCTTTTGTGCAAACAGCCAACCGTGATAACGGCATACCTCACGGAATACTCTCCGAAGCACATAGTGGGGGCTTCTATTTTTCTTATCTGAAAGGCCGCTGTTCAATGCGAGTTCACATTTATCCGGGGCTTTCAGCAGTTCTTATTGCTTTTGTCATTGGACCAGTGCCGCCTCAAAAGCCTAGAGCGCTCGAAAGGCCTCGCAGGGACGGTGTGTTTGCACAGCTCCGACCAAAAGCAACTTCTTCTGTGCGCACCCCTGGTGGAAGAAGGGGAATCTAGAGGGAGAGAGAGCTCCTCCGCTTCACCTTCTGTGGTCCCACGTGAGACAAGGGTCTGCTGGTCAGCAGGGCCCGCAGCTGCCAAGCTCTGGTGTGGCGCAGGAGCAGTCTCTTGCCGTCGGCCATTTTAGGATGGACAGCACAATGCCGCGGTATGCCGCCATTTTTTTTCCTCCCCTTCACTTTTTTTTCTTTTTCTTTTTTTAAGTTGCCAAATCAGTGCCTGTAGTCTTGGCTACAGGCACTGAAGGAGTTATTCATCAAAACTGATGAAAAAGGATGCATGACTCAGAATTTCTGCCCCCTTCCCCCCCTACCAAACACACCATGGTTTATTTGTCTGTCTGTCATCTGGGCTACAGATAGAGGCTTGGAAGAACAATGTGAGGCTTCAGTGAGAAGCGTTTGCTTTAACAAAACGAAGGCACCTTTTACTGAAGACGCTGATACACGCTGCAGTGCGTACATATTCCTCCATTCTCAGTTTATTCACTTTTGTTTTTTAGAAGGATTACAGCTGTACGTCAGTAACCACGTCAGCGCCAGCAGAGCAGGTATCACCCTCAGCCCTTCACACCACTGACCTCTCAGCCTGTACTGTGAGTCAGACCAGACCTAAACATGAAGGGGGTTTTCAAAGATGGCCGACCAAACGTGGGATCAAGTTTGTCCCGCGTCGGATGTAGTAGGCCTGTTCTCTGTGTGTTGATGTGTGTGTGGTGTGGGTGCGGCAAAGAGAGGAGTTGCCATGGCAATGTTAACACATGAGTGGCACCACCGACTGGTCTCCAAGTGGCCGACGCTGGCAGCCATGGAGGTAAGAGGGGCGAGGAGGAGGAGGAGGAGGAGGAGGGGGGCTTCTTCACGGCACCTGCGTCTCGGCAGACATTCAGACACAAGCGGCCGTGTGAAGCCCCCCCCAACACCCCCCCCCCCCCCACCCTCCACTTAAATGGGGAGGGGGAGAGGGAGGAGGAACGGGGTTTGGAAGACTGAAGACGTCGCTGATTGGGCGGTGGTGATAAGGCTCATCGCTGCTTTTCCAGCAAAACCGACCGACCGAGCCGTCAATCATCCCCCGCTGTTCCTCTGGCACCCACAGATGCCCTCTCCCCCCCCTCCCCCCCTCCCCCTGAAGCCAGGGAGGTCGCTGCACTACACCGGTGGGGGCAGACGTGGGGGAACAGAGAACCAGAGGTGGGGGAACAGAGAACCAGAGGTGGGGGAACAGAGAACCAGACGTGGGGGAACAGAGAACCAGAGGTGGGGGAACAGAGAACCAGAGGTGGGGGAACAGAGAACCACCGTCAGGAGAGAATGAAATGAGAGAAGGAGATGAGAGGAGAGCCGGGGGCCTTCCTGGCTCCTGCCTCCGAGGGCTTCCAGGCAGCAATGGATCCCCTCCAACAAGCGAGCCGCCATGGCCCCCCCCATCCCAAAACCCCCTTCCCTGTGCCGGCCGGTGAACTGCTCTGCCGTGCTGGCTTACGCCTGGATGTCCAGCTGATCCTCTCACACGACTGTGTAATCTATTTAATGGATGCTGGGGAGAAAATGTTCTCCCTAAACACTTTTTTTATTTTTTGATCATTCAAATGTATCTGAGAGAAGCTCTGCTCACTGCCCCCCCCCCCCCCTTCCAGCACCCCCCACCCCCCTTTTTAATCACCACGCCCGTAAATTGCCAAAAAACATGCCCCCACCCTCATTTCCTACCTTTTGGCTGATGTTCAAGCAGGCGCTTAAGGCAGCTGTGGATGTCTTTCGAGGCAAATTATATGTAGAACAAATATTTTAAAAATTGGGAGAACATAAGCTGTTTTTTCTAGTTCCTGAGTGACTGCCATATTGGATACTCGAAGTAAAATTTCAGAGTGGTGCAGGTGTTAAATATTGCGGTGTGTGTGTGTGTGTGTGTGTGTGTGTGTGTGTCGGGATGGGGAATATTGGAACCTCCTCGCTTGTACTCACACCCCCCAATCCCCACATCATTGGTGCTTAACCTTTGACCCCCGCCCGGGCCCTAGAAAGAAGTGTTGGATACGCATGCGGGGAGAAGGCACTGCCGTTCTGTTTCACTGTCAGTAATAGCATGAGAGAGCAGCCATACATAGACGCCGATGGAAACACCGTTTTGCATACATTTACATAGGCAATACATCTACATGACAATATAAAGACTATTTCGAATATGCCAAATAATTTCCTGGGTCGCCAAAAAGCAGCTTGCCCTCCTCTCCTGCCCCTTCCTTCCCAGGGGGTCCGAAACCCGAATCGTTGCAAGCCACCAATGTCCGTCCTTCCTCCCTTCCTTGCTCCCTTCCTTCCTTCCTCCCTTCCTTCCTCCCTCCCTTCCTTGCTCCCTTCCTTCCTTCCTCCTCTCTCTTCGGCGACGAGGAGCGTCTTGAGATTGGTGCTGCGTTCCTTTGTCTCTCCGTCTCCCGGCTCCCAGCCGCTCTGCCAGCGCACGGTAGGCAGACAACCAATCTGTGTGTTGTTGTTCACGCCAGCTGTAGGTGACCCAGCAACCTGGGAGTGTCTAAAATCACTGGACTGTTTTGAATTAAATTTTAATGTCTAGCAAAACCACTCTGCAGCAAGCAGCCTCTCCTCTCCTTCCCCCGGTAGCTGTGTGCACTTAGGACTGACCATGTTTATTTTATATTTATAATAATGCTGTAATTACAGCCGCAATTTAGAAGGTGATGAAAGGGGGATTATGGGCACCTTTTTTTTTTCTTTTTTAGTTTGACAATTGATTTGTTGAAAGGGCAGCGGTGCGCTCGACTGTTTGTAATTTAAAACTATACAGCAAATGATTAATTATTAATGAAATGTAAATGCGATATTGTTATTGAAATGAGTTTAAGGGCACACATAAGGGAAGCCTGTGTAAATAATTTTGTTTTTAATATAGAAATCAATTTAAGACCAGATTTAATCTGCTCTAATATATCGCTATTATTATTATTATTTCTTTAAAATAAAAATACTAAAAATAATAATCCACAAGAAATGTGGATGGTTGTGGTGGCTCACGTCGTTCTGCCCTGCTCTCGCCAAGGAGCTGCTTGCAACGGCGCCACTTCAGATCCGACACCCCGGGTGTGCCGGGGCTACAACCAGCCATGGGGGAGGGGGGAGCCGACACACACAACACACCAGGGAACTGCCATCGCCCGAGCGCTGGTTTCCTCGGCGCTGAAACACGAGGCCGGGCTTTTCAGCGATCGCCATTCAGTGGCTCCCTGTCTGGAAAGCCCTTGTCTTGTGTCTGATTGCACGTCTCGCTCGCACAGATAAAGCAGCCTTTTCTTTTGATAGGTGACCTGATTCTTTTTTGTAACCTTGCTCAACTTCATTTGTTGTTTTTTTTTGGCTCGTCTCTCGACGTTTTTTTCAGGGTGTTCTTTGGGGAGCGGAGGTTCTTCTGCAGTGGGCCAGTGTCTGTGTACTGCCATCCCCTTTGGGGCAAATATAGCCCACGCAACCACAGGCAGCACATTGTCATAACCAAAGCACCAACTCCAAGCAGTGTTTTCCACAGATCCTGAAATGTGACGTACATTGTGCCGCCATTTCAACAGACATAATTATCTGTTTATGAATCTCCTCTTTTGAACTGAGCAAATGAAACCGATGCAAACCAGATTTTGTACTGAACACCATTAGTCCTTGACGTTCTATAGCATATTAATGTCCTAACGCACAGATGTTTCACATGTGCGTGATGAGGTCCTTGTGTTTAGCGTGAGAGCTGTTGTCTAAATCCCCTTACTTCAGCGGTGCAAACTGTTCTGTCGCGGAGTATCATGACCTCTGCGGCGGGCAAACATACAGCACATGAATGCAGTGAACCAGGATTACTGCATAAGATGCTGGTGACCTATTTTTGTTTTCCTGTTTTGTTTAATATCTTTTTTTTCTTCTTTCAGTCAGAAGGCAGCCATCATTAGGAATGAAAAAGAGTCAGTCAGAGAAAGGACAGCACAGCCTGTCTGGTTATCAGTGTGTACCACTAAGCAGTCATTGGAGGTTCTTTATTTCTGGAATGGGTTCATGTTTTATTTATTTGCCAGCCAGCCAGCCGAGCCACTGCTGAACATGGACGTTGGTCTGTGTGTGTGTGTGTGTGTGTGTGTGTGTCTGCGCGCGCGCGCGCGTGTGTGCGCGTGTGTGTGTGTGTGTGTGTGTGTGTGTACGCAGACGCTGTAACATGAATGGGCTGAAAGTGCTTTCCTGCTAATGCCGTGGCAGAGAAAATACATGTGACATTTAGCGTGGTGCTTTGCCCGCAGAACATGGCATCAGGTGCCAGCGCCACGCACTGAAGCTAAACAAGATATTGTTGTTGAAGGGGATGGTTCCAGAAGGAGGCATGGCCTGTGTGATATGGATAGCTTATGATGGAATGAGAGCAGCTTTCAGCAACATGTCACGTGTCTGTGTCTTTCCTCTTGCCGGAGAAATGTGTATGTGTGTCAGGAGTTCATGTAAAGGGCAAAAAAAAAACATGTAATCACTTTAACTCCTTTCCCCCCCTATATTCTATTTTTGTATATTGTGAATAAACGAAATGCATGCAACTGTCTTCGACTCAAGAAATGAATAACAAGGTTACATGCTTTGTGACAAAACACCTTAACAACAAAGTAAATGTAAAATCGCATTACAGTATGTTGCGTCTACGCACTTATGCAGTATATATATATGCGGATGCACATACTAAGCGCTCTTTTTCAGACAGAGGGCAAGAGAGAATAGTTCAGTTCGGATTATATTTATAATCCGTGTCCATCCTGAAAACTGGATGGCTTTAGGTAGGCAAAGTCTGAACATATGGCTTGCTAATGCACTTGGACACCGAAGAAATGGGTTATTGTGTTCATGTGGAGCATTGTAATGTGATAGCTGGACAGACAATTGGTAAGGTGCTTTGAAATTGTCCCAGTGTTTCAGCATACCCTTATCAACCATTATCAAAATGTGCTGTGCCATTGACAACAATGTAGACGTACTAGTCACCTGAATGCTCCAAATAGTTTTCTATAAAATATGGATCAAATCCAAGGTTGGCTGACCTTAACTGTGCAGCACATGACCAAAAATTCCAACTAAATGCTCACTCCTAAATGAATGTGTTATACTATGCACTTGTCCTACAGCTGGGTTAGGTATTTTTAACCCTCATGTGTTTGCTTTTATCAAACAAATTAACAATAGGTCAACCTGACACAGGGCATGTCAATAGATGATCTTATCTCAACAACACCATTCTTGACCTAGCAAGATTTTGCTAAATTTGTATGCTGTCGACAAAATATTACATTTTCCTGTAATTAAATATTTCTTTCTTTATTTTCTTTTCTCTTTTTTTTTCTTCTATCATAGCAACTGCTGTCTTTGTACTGTCAATAAACTGGTAAATGCTTTTGTAGAGGAGCAGTAATGAGCCAAAAATGTGGTGTGCATATTTTTGCATATTTTTGGTTTCTCATCACAGTGTGACACACCTGGCAACAGATATATCCAGCACCATGGGTGTGTGAGCCGGTCGTTCCACCTATCAGCTTTTTGTTTGGATTACTTTTCACAGCAACTCTTCTTCTCTTGCTTTGTGAGCACTGTGATCATATGTTGTGAATATATTACCCACACTGACAGTTACTGTAAAGCCTCCTTTCACACGTAGACTAATTAACACTGTAATGTAGAATGTGTACAGTATCTGGTATAATGTGTACAATGTACATCCAGCAATTACATGGTTTAACAACTTCAACTATATAATTATTGTTTCATATCATTAACAGAGGTGAGAAATGTTGACTAGATTATTTCCGTATAATTTATTTTAACTAAAAGGTGCTATTTGTAATGTTTCAACAAACTAATATGTACATATAGTAAGTATACATACATACATACATACATACATACATACATACATACATACATACATACATACATACATACATACATACAGTATATATATATATATATATATTTACACACACACCCACAACATAAGGAGAGTTCGTACGACACTCCATTAACATAGATGTGTTTGCTTGCCACAGGATCTTAGTGAGCTGGTAGGCCCACCTGTCCATGTGACGTCAGGCAGAGCCCCAGAGAGAGGCAGAGCCCCAGAGAGAGGCAGAGCCCCAGAGAGAGGCAGAGCCCCAGAGAGAGGCAGAGCCCCTGGAAAAGGCAGAGCTCCAGGGAGAGGCAGAGGCCCACAGGGAGAGGCAGAGGCCCACAGGGAGAGGCAGAGCCCCAGAGAGGCGAGGCCCACAGCCAGCATGAGGCAGGGCTGTGACGACGTCGCGGCCAGCCCATGACACCACACCTCGCTCACGGCTCTATCTGCCGCCCAGTCGGGCTCCGCCCTCCTCCTCCTCCTCATTGGACCGTTGGACAGCCAATCAGTCACTCTCCCGACCCCGCCCACCGCCGCCGCGCTGGCCTGCGCCATGGCCAGCAAGAGGAAGTCTACCGTTCCCTGCATGATACCGTCCAAGTCCAAGCACGTGCGTGAGGAGATCATCCTGGGCTGTCTGCCCGAGCTCCTGCCCACCATCCCGGAGGACAGCATACTCAGCATCTCCGGGAAGGAGTCCGGCCACTTCTCCCAGAACCCCCCCCCTCACCAGCCCCGCGGCGGCGGTAGTGGCCGGGAGGCTGGCACGTACAGCTGCCCCGCCTGCCGCTTCTCGTCCCGGGACCTGAACTACTTCCTGGATCACGTGCACAGCTGCCACGGGGACTTCCGGGCCCGGCCCGCCTTCTACTGCCTGCAGTGCGGCGTACCGGCGGTCCGCTTCGAGGCGCTGGCGCTGCACAACGCCACGGCCCACCCCGGCATCGCAGAGGGCTCGGTCCGCGTCTCCCTGCACGTCAGCGAGAGGGACGGCCAGACTGCCGTGGAGCAGAGCCTCTTCGCCGACGGCGAGCGGAACTCCCGGGAGTCCGGCATCTCCCTCACCAAAACGCCCATCGCGAAAATAACGAAAGCCCGGGGAGAGCACAAAAAGATCGTGGTCTCCCACACCGTGGAGGTACGCAAGATCGACGCGGGGAAGGCGGCGGACCCAGGCGGTGTGCTGACAAATGTGCCTGAAATCCAAAACGGGACTCTCGGCGTTCCCGGTGCCCCAGCTATGCCGTGGCCTGCTGTCACTCGCGTGATCACGAAGACGACGTCCGGCCCAGTCCTCCACCAGCACAGCGCCTCCCTGTACTCGACACGCGCCTCCGAGCCCGGCAAAGACCTCCCGAAGGTGATGATCCCCTTGAGCAGCATCCCCACCTACGACGCCTCCATGGACACCAGCAGCTTTCTCAAGACCTCCTTCGGCAAGTTCCCCTACCCAACCAAAGCCGAGCTCTGCTACCTGACGGTCGTCTCCGAGTTCCCCGAGGAGCAGATCAAACTGTGGTTCACTGCCCAGCGGCTCAAGCAGGGCATCAGCTGGTCCCCGGAGGAGATCGAGGAGGCCAGGAGGAAGATGTTCAACACCGTCTTCCAGGGCGGCGCGCCGCAGAAGCAGCCCTCGGCACAGCAGCAGCAGCAGCACATGGGTCCCGTCGTGTCCCGCCACCAGCACCACCACCACGCCATCTTCGCTGCCGGCTCGCAGCCCGGCCCCATGGGACCAAACTACCAGATACCCAAAGTCCCCTACGGCAGTCTGAAAGCAGCCAGGCCTCCCGGGGCCGGCGTCAACGCCGCATCAAGCAGCCCCCAGGTCACCCGGGTCTCCTACCCTGCCCAGGCCCACCCCGTGAAGTTCCCCTCTGTGGCGAGGGCAACGCAGGTACTGACCAGGAACGCCCTGGCGCCCGTCCTGGAGCCCAGCAGGAGCCACGGCCTCGGCTTGGACGCGAGCAGTCGCAGCAGCAGCAGCAGCAGCAGCAGCAGCAGCTGCAGCAGTAGCAGCATCAGTAGTAGCTACTCCAGCAGTAGTAATGGAGGCGAGCCCGGCGCCAAGAAACTACAACAACAACAACAACCCTTGAACAACAACAACAACAACTACAGCAGCCTGGCCAACAGCGTTGTCATGCGCTCCACGAACGGGAACAGCGAAGAGCACTGTGGCGTGGGCGGCAAGCCAGACGTCAGGAGCAACAGCCTGCCGCTCAGATTGGACGGCACCAAGAGCAACGCCAGCATCATAAATGACCCCACCACCACCACCAGCAGCACCACCACCACCACCGCCGCCGCCAGCCAGTCCAGCATCACCGGTAACAACCACGGCATTGGCGGCAGCAGCGTACCGCAAGAGCCGCACAATGTCGCCCAGGCCGTCGGCGACTCCAAAAGCTATCTTCCCAAGACCAAAAACGGCAGTATTAGCGGCGACTGCTCCAGCACTACTCCCTGTAACGACAGTGTCCCCGACCCGAAGCGTGCCAGCAGCTCCCCAGATGAAAACACCAGCACCACTGTCATTACCAAAGGCAGCAGCAGCAGCATGTCCGTCACAAGAGAGGCCACCAAGGAGTATCCTGCAACGGGAATGTCGATATTACGGCAACTTATGAAGGTGGAGTGTCCCCGCGACGGGGAAAGGGGCGTCGTCGCAGAGCTGAAGGTCGACCCCATCAAGATCGACCTGAGGAGGCTGAAGACGAGCGACCCGCCTCTTGTGCCGCCCGGTCCCGAGGGAGCGGCGGCGGACAGCCAGCCCGACGAGCCGCCGCCGCCGTGGGGCCAGAAGACCTACCGGCAGGTGCACGTCCTGCGGCAGGTGTTCCTCGACACCCGCTGGCCCAGCAGCCAGCAGTACGAGGAGCTGAGCGTGGTCACGGGCCTGCCCAAGGCGGAGGTGGTGCGCTGGTTCAGCGACAGCCGCTACGTCCACAAGAACGGCCCGCAGCCGGCGCCGGCCCATCCGGAGGAAGCCAGGGCTCGGTGTGGCGGCGGCGAATCGAGGAGGCCCGCCACGGAGCAGGACGGCGAGCAGGACAGGCGCCCCGAGGGAGACCTGGGACTGACAGCGGGCCAGCACGCGTGGCCAGACTCGTACGCATCGCTGCGGGCCCTCATGGGCTCAGACGACCCCGGGAGGCCAGGGGGCGCCGGGGAGCCTGTGCAGCCGGACGCACTGCAGCATCCCTGGGCCGAGAGGGCGGAGGAGCACCAGCAAGCAGTCGCCAGCCAGTCATTCATTGAGCAACAGACTGACACCAGTCAGGCAAGGTAAGCTCGCCCTTGCAATATCATCTTGAACCACCAGATGGCGCCATCTGATTGTGTATGTTCGCAGCCCGTCATATGTCCGTGTTGGCGCCCTCTGCTGGAATTAAAGTTAGTGCACTAGGTCATTTTGACCCTATAGGACGACAGGAGTGTTAACCCTCGTAATGTCCTCTGGGTCAAA
>JAODUG010000020.1:2910746-2930294 GCA_027564795.1 Aphredoderus sayanus | reverse complement strand
TCTCTCTCTCTCTGTCTCTCTCTCTCTCTCTCTCTCTCTCTCTCTCTCTCTCTCTCTCTCTCTCTCTCTCTCTCTTTTGCTTTAATCTCCCCCTATCTGCTTCCCTCACATCTCGGCTGTGGGCCTGTGTCACAGCCACGCTCGCATTAAGGAGACACGAGTTCCGCTGGCCCGCTCACTTCTTTAGTTTTTTCTTTGGTCAATCGGCCTTTAATGTGTAGTGCGAGAGCCACCGCAGGGATACATTTCTCTTATATGGCTCTCCTATGGCATCCAGATGCAGCTCTGCATCAAGACATTTTCAGCGGTGTGTAAATGATTGTTGCATGCTGCAGGCCATTCTCTCCACTCGCCGTAGCTATATGATTGCCCTCAACATTATTTATACTAGCGTGTTGCATTTATGTTTTCATGCTAGTGCTGTATAAACCGTTTGAATCCCATTTGGCAGCATAGTAATTAATTTATCCCTATTGATCTTCTGTATCCCTCAAGCCTTTAAGCAAGCTAGTCTAAAATCTGAGAGCTGCATTGTTGATTGAATGCAAAGCCTAATTTCAGATGCGATCTGAAATCAGTCCCTGTGGGGGAGTAGCTGGGAGAGGGCCAGATTATGGACATTCAGCTACGGTGGTAATGATTCCTCTCATTGTATGAGATACAAGGGACTGTAATTGCGAGTGTGCCACTGGGCAAAAGGCTTGGCCTCGTTCGTCATCACAAAGACTGGCACAGCACTAAGTCAGCTGCTGGAAAGACCACTTCCGGCGCCGCTCTGGCTCCAACATATTCCTAGTTTCTTTTCTGGCACACGAGGTGAAATGCTTCTGATTTTTATAATAAGCTGTTCCCACCAGCGTCCAGCAAAATCTGGCATTTACTTAGGTCAGGTCAAATACGAATGGAGGAAATAAAATGCTAAATATTTGCCCAAGGAACTGTAACTCCCTTATTGGAACTTTCTTTCCGCTCATATTTTCTTACCCTCCTCTGAATTTCTCCCTTTCGCTCTTTCACGCCAGGTGCACTCCTTCCATTCATTCTCCAGGAGCAGGAGTCTGCCCTGGTGTGGAGATGAAAAGGAATGATATGTAAGACTCTGAAAAGCATCTCGGAGAGGTTGAGACCAGACCGAGTCCAGAGAAATGTTTGCATTTCCAATAAGCAGCATATATTTGTGCACTCGCTATACTGCAGAAACAGAATCAGTGATAAGCATGGCCTACAACGCTTCAGCGGGCCTTTGGGAGTCGATCCACTTGGCATGTCATTTAGATTTCAGTGCCTTTATGATTTCCCTCGCTTAAGTTTTCCAGCTTAACCCCTAGGTTACAGCTTTGGGAAATAAACAACTATTGAGCGGGGCGAAATCTGGGGAAGAATGATAGGGAGAGTAATGGTACAAGACAACGCAACGGGCAGCAGACGAGTCAGAATGAAAGCATCTCAAACGAGATGGAAGAGGGAGAAAAAAACCTGTAATAATAGCTCACCTTATATCTGCCTGTGTGACAGGCATGACTTGGAAGTTTGGAAATGCCGTTGTCATGGCAACGTATCTTTTTAGCACCGGCTGGGTGGCGGGGGGGTCTCTTTGTGTGTTTGTCTTTGTGTGGATGACAGTCGCTCACCGATAAAGATGTCACCCTGGGAAAATAGGTTTCCCACATCAGCGGTCCGGAGCAGCTGACATTGTTGCCACTGAGACTACATTGTCCTGGGCGGTCCTGGGAGGATTCAAAAGGCAGCTGTACCGAGTGTGTCTCTATTTTGTTTAAATGCAGTATGTTCTCACCATAGCTTATATATTTATTTATTTGTACATACACCAGGACTCACAATTCTCAAGGAACACTATTAACACTGTTAACTGAGTTGCAGTTATTCCCTTTGACTTACTGAAGATAAGATAATGCGTTATTGATCCTTGAAGGGAAATTCAAGAACATACTCCTGTCTAGTTATTGAGCAATGTAAAAAGAAAATGAAAGTTATAGAAAGTTATGTCATATGTGTTCTATTTTTAAACCTTGCCCAGCAGGTATTGCCCAGCAGGTATAATCCACCTTTTGGGCAGGGTTTGTACTTTTTATTGTGCATGCTTTATGCATTATATCTCATCAGAATTAGCATTTTGCCTCCAATCACCACAACATCCATATTTCAAAGGAACTATTTTTAGCAGAAGTTGCATGAGCACGACCATATTTATTTTGATACAAATTGAAGGCGCACACGTTTCCATCCATGAGCACAGCCCATGTACTGTAAACACCTAACTAATACATAGAGGACAGAGATCACAAAGCTCATTACTATGAGATCGGGATTAGAATACTGTAGTGCACCGATCCCCTGTGCCAAGATGCATGTCATGAATGTTCTGGGTTTTTGTGTTTATGTTCATAGAAACCGGCGATGCGCTGTGTCTGGGCGCGTGCCTTGTTTCTGTAACCTAACATGAGTCGTGTCTCTGTTGGTGCGTCGGAGGCAAAAGGCCTGTTTATCAAGCCAGCTCTGTTGTGCACGGGAGGTGCACTTTTTAATTAAAAGTCACCGTATCTCTCTCCCCAACATTGGGAGGTGTGATCACCGCCTGTCACTTCAGTTCAACACAAACATGTTTATTTTTGGTCCCAGATTCATTTAATGGGCTTGTCAAAACTGATGAAAATTAGAGGAGGCAGGGCGGGCTGATAAGCCTCTCTGTTATTAGATGGGCTGGCGACGTCGTTTGTCTGCCGGAGTTTGTCCTGCACTAATGCATAAATGCCCGTGTGTGGCTAGCCAGCATGAAAGGGTAATCTAAGAAAAATAGACGACCCTGTCCAACAGCTAATTCATTCCCTGACATGTCGAGTCAATTGATTAAAGTTTACCCAAGTTTGTCCAAACTTTCAGGAATAAATAATAGGTTTTACAGTGCCGGTGAGCCAAAAATCTCTATTTGTTCAGCTAGCTGGCATCTATCTGCTGTATCGTCAGAATTGTATTAGCCACTGCAAGGTATGTTGTTCACAAATGTGTATATCGTTTTTTGAGTATATAACTATAAACAAATATATCTAGAAACATTGGATAGGCATATGCAAACCTAATGTATGTTAATTTGTCTGTAAGACCCCAATCTGTTCCACTCAGAAATAGTGAACACATTGTCTTACTGCTGCTCAGTGCACACAGTGAATGGTGGAACTGTCAGTATGTGAGCTGTGAAATAACACATGAATATATAGCTACAGGAAGTACACCCTTATCAGATACACAAGAGCAAATCCAGACGGCCACATTCTCGCCTGTACGCGACACACAATGTTGTAAATGTACTGTAGTCCGGTTCTTGCGCTGGTGTTGGATTAGGTTGTATGCCATTCTTTCGGTGCCGGGGCTGAATGGAGGAGATAATGGGATTTCACAGCTCTTCCTACCATCCATAATACACTGTGGTTCTATTTGTGCCACATAGGGTGGCTTGTATTGAAAAGCTCTCCTTACTGAGGTTATGCAGACAGATGACAGTGTGTCATACAGGCAAAACCATCTGCTCCCGACGTGGGCCTTGGTAGAGGATGTAATTGCATTAAATGTTTATTGTGTTCGCAGCTCAACTCAATTGTCATCTCGTAAAAATGCAAATGGAGCACATATGGAACATACTTGACAAACAAGAGAGTGAAGATAAATTGATAGGATAGGGAGGGAGAATAATGGATGACAAGGGTCCACAAAACATTGAAAGGTCAGATGATCAGGTCTGTTGTTGCAGTGACACTTCAATTACAGTTTCAATTAGGTAATTTGCCGTTCACTACATAAATGTTTTTGCCTTTAAGGTACAACATTGTCCTTTTGTTGTCTGAAAACCCACCAGACACACACATACAGGTACACACAAATGTCATCTTCTCCCCTCCTGTCATTTATTTTGCTACAAGCACTCCTTAGATGTCATTGTTCAAGCGTTCCAGTACCCGCGGAACAAATAAAAAGCAAATATGCCATAAGTGCCAGCATACAGCCGCCTTTCGTCCTTGGGTATTCTCCTACCACTTAAGAGTTTTCACAAACACACAGTTAAGTGCTGCCTCTGACCTTTTCAGTGCTTCCACCTTACAGTAAAACCCATCAACCCCTCTGCCATACACCCGACTCTCCTATCACCCCATAACCTTGCTCGCATGCCCTTCTCCTTGAACTATACCCAAGGAGGCTTGTGAGCACATAAACAGGGAAATCAATGAGTTTGAGTGCCTGTCGAGGCAACGCATTCGTTAAAAGCATGTTGATTCTCCAGAGGGCGCAATACATTTAACATATTACGTCAGATGAGAGGAAATTGAAATGATTTCAAGTCATGTAAAGTGTTGGGTTCCAGGCCCTTTAGTGTTTTCTGCTTCTGTCTGTTGTTTGCACTTCACGGAGGCCCAGGAGAGTGATTGATAGCAACGCTTGCACCTGCGGACTGACTATAAAAGCCTATTAGCCTCTGGGTGTTTCCTCTCTCTCCCTCTCCTCTTTTTCCCTGTGTTTTGGCCAGGCCTTAGGCCTGTTTCTTTGTGGCCTCACAGAGCAACAACCCACACCTACTGATGATACTATGTCTCCATGATCTGCTCCAATTGTAAACTTCTGTATCGGTTTGGTTATTCTTTGTAAAAAAATAGTCTATATTATTGGAGTTGTTGGAGTTTAGGCTATATGTTGTGTTACAGAAATACAGTATAGTGAAGTATGACACTATCACTGCTTAGATTTAGTCTTCAGGAGCCCGGATTCTCCCATGCCAGTTTCTGCTATCTTTCAGCGATCGACTACACTAAAATTGCTGAGTGTATACATTTGTTGTGCTTACTTGCTTTCAAGGGAAATAATAATAACTTTTGACATTTTGATATTTCCAGACAGACAGGATCTGGAAAACACGATGCTGCAATTCTAAATATAGATCCATTATATTGACTCTTCTGTAGGAAAGACACTGATGGTGGCTGACCTCAGTGTGTAGGTGTCCTCTCATTGGTCAGTTCAGAGGAAGTGCCAGTTTGGCGAAATCTTAGAGTATCCTGATGATGTCTCTTGGGAGCCAATCAGCAAGCAGGTGAGGTAGAGAAGATACTGGAGCCTTTGTAAGTGAGCAATAGACAGTGGATCAAGACCTACAGTACAGAGGCAATGCATTATGCTGTAATTGTTCCTTTGAACGACTTCATACATAAGTATGTTGTTGATGTATTGTTAATATGTACTATTGATATTGAAACATACAGTATAAAACTGTAAACACATTCTTGTTTGCTTATTGTAGTCGTATTTGTTCTCTGTTTCAAATGTAACAGCATATGTTTGTATGGATATTTTGCCCTTCCATGTGTCAAATATACCACCAGGGGATGCATTCTCCATGGCAACCCAGACCCCTCCCACCCCCCCTCCCCATCCACACACACACGATCCCTGTTTTTCAAAGAGCCAAGTCTTCATTAGACCCCTGAGAGACGAGTTACATTAGCAGCGGTTTAGCTTAACCCCAAACACAGCAGAGAATTCCCCCATGAGGATCAGGAAACGATAACCTACTGGAATAATGCTGGCTAACAAGCGCACGTTGCTTGGGAAACGCCCCCCAATCCGCAGTGGGGTCCCAGGGTGGATCCAAGCTACTTTACCTCTCCCATTTGCCAGCGGTTCTCAATAGACCTCACGGGACCTGAAATATGATATGAAAGAGATGCGAGTGGATGTGTGTTCAGTGAATGTGCAGCGGCAGTGCTTATTGACTCTGTGGTAAGGTGTGTGTGTGTGTGTGTGTGTAATGACAAGCCAGTGAGCTGAGGAGAGGAGAATTGGGAGCTGGCGAAATGCTGACACAGAGCTAATGCAGAAAGACTGCAAGGCTGCTGCAAAACACCTCAAGCAGAGTCGCAGTCTCTCTTCACCTCTCTCATCCCAAACATCTGAGTTGCCTTTTACTCTGCCTCCCTCTCTCTCCCCCTCCCTCCCTCTCTCTCTCTCTCCCTCTCTCTCTCTCTCTCCTCCCACTTCGCCCCACTCCCTGTCTCTCTGTCTCTCCGAACGTCCACTCTGCTACTCTACCTCACAGGCATACGCACGCACGCACAGGCACACACACACACATACAGTACGCGAGCGCAGACAGAAAGATCGATCGGTGTTGCCCAGCCCCGTCTTGGCTTTGTTTATCTGCTAAAGTCTGGAGGTGGACATGCTCTTGAGAGAGGTAGATGGGCAAGGAGAGGGAGAGAGAGGGAGGGAGAGAGAGAGGGACAGAGGGAGGGTGAGAGGGAGAGAGGGAAAGAGGGAGTTGAGAGAGAGAGCGAGGGAGAGAGGGAGAGAGATCAGGTTATCAGGTTGCCAAGAACACTCTCTGTGTGTGTAATTTCTCCCTCCTTCCCTCTCCTGCTTCCCCTGGTCTTCTCCACTTTGCTGTACCCTCTGTCACACCATACACCATACAAATCCATAAGGAGCATAATGCAATAACTGTGTCCACGGGGGCTTCAGTACAATACATTTTACTGAAGTTTAGGGCCACTTTGATCGTACGTAAGTATCGCTCAGCAGCTGTTGACCTATGAACAATTAAGAACCGTCTGAAAGACCTGTTTTGGAGTGGCAGTTGTTTCCAACATTCGGTCATTTGTCACGTTGACATTTGCGTGCCCACCCAAACCAGCTGGCACAACGGCGATGACTGGTGACGACGACTGAAGACGCAGCGCTGAGCGAGTCAGACAGCTGATGTTTCTGCATGCATAGGTGCCGTGTCAATAGTCACTTGCTGCTATGCTGCCTCTATTATGGAGGTATGTTGTAACAGCTACTGTGTCCCCTCCTGTTTTGGACAAGGTATTGTAGTGTGTACATCTGGTAGTATAGTAAATGACCACACACATGCTGACAAGTGCACCAATTCCCACAGTGATATGTACAATGCACAAGCGCACGCACACACACACACACAGACACACACACACTACAGCGATGCAAGGCAGAGACAGATGAACACTTTGGCTGCTTGAAGCTCCCCTGAAGCACTTGTCATATCCTCCCTCTGCCCTGCATTTTAACTAAACATCTGGCTATGTCAGCACCAGTTCATCACAGCTGGGATCGCACACACGCACACACACGCACACGCACGCACACGCACGCACACACACACGCACCCCTCCCCGCCCTCACCTGTCCACCAAGGGTTTCTATCGAGTAGCTGCGGACTGCCGCTAGCATCCGTTAAGCAGTCTGGGGTGGGCCATGAATATTCATCCTGGGTCTAAACGTCAGGCTGCCATTTAAATATCAGGCTTTTGGGAGCCGTACATAAATGCATAGATGATGCAATGCCACCAGAAAACACCAGGTGTCCTTAAACCTGACATATTTACATGCTGTAAATAAAAGCACCCCGATCATTTATTGTCTGCTGCCAACGGCACATTAACGTTAAGGTCGCGTCACCCCTTTATGTGCGGGGAGCGCTTTAGTGCCAGCGAGGTTTTGAGAAAAGCCACTCCCAATCTGTGAGTCCAGTCCGATTTATTTATATAGCCCTTAATCACACTGCAGTCTCAAACAGCTGTACAAATGTATGGCTGTACAAATTTCACGTGGAAACAAACAACACCCCCTTAACCTGCTCATCCCCCCGGGCAAGGAAAACCTTACAAAATAACCCCATGGGTGAATAAGGGAAGAGACTTTGGGAAGGGACCACATAGGGAGGAACACACCCTTCTAGGACAGTTAGGATGCAATTAGGTGTCAATAGGAAACAAGAATGAACAAATGATATATTGAATGAAGTGCATCACATTGTGTAGTAAATACAAATGAATACATTGTATGAATGGACTTTGTTTTGTGATGGTCAGTTAAATCAAATGTAATATTAATAGATTCCACAGGAGGGTGTGACCGGGTCCCAGTTATTGCCATGTTCAGGTCTGAGGATGTGTCTTGGTCCAAGTAATGGCCAGGTAGACATGGCTAAAGGAAAACCAGCCATTACCATTCGCACAATGACAAGGCAAGTGGGATCTAGTTGGTCTTGCTGGTTGACTCCCAGACGGAAGGTTCTGGATTGGATCCTTCATGTATACAGTAGACCTAGCTGTGTTCTTGAGTGTGATGCCTAATTTTGACTTGCTCCTAAATACTAAAATGTACTTACTGTACAGTGCTGCAGGTCAATGTGGATTAAAGTCTGCTAAATGGCCAAATTGAAACATGTATTCTTGCCATTGGTGCCATTGCATGAGAAAGCAGAGGTCCCTATTAGCCAGTGTAAATGTGTTGTGTTATGAAAATATGCAATTACATTATTGGCTGACTAGCACGGTTAAAACACGCACACTTTGCATAAATAGGAGCTAAGTAGCTCCTACCCATTTTAATGACTTAAATTCCCTTGCAGATGAGATTTGTGCCCAGGCCCATAGTCTTCCCTGAGATATACGCTGGCATTGTGTCCTAGCAGATGCCCAGCTGGGGAAATCAGTGAATTAACTGCTGACTGGCTCTCTGATGGAAACCATTTGGATGTTACCATCTCTGTAGGAAATTGAATTACCCTCTCAATCTGTTTTGTGCTTTTCCTTTCAGAAACAGTTAATGTGGCACAGATTTGGTTAGACACTGAGTGTTGCTGTGCCCTCGTGCAAGTCGGCACGTGGGTTTTTGCAGATAAAATGCCCTTATTGCAACCATGGCAATCACGTCAAACCACATTCAGTCACATAATGCTATAGTCCCAGGTTTACAGCTTATCATTAATATATCACTATTGCCGTACTGCAACACATTGAGTCTAGTACATTGAGGCAGTACTGGTCTCTGCAGTAAAGGGGTCTTTAGTGATTATATTGTCAGTGGGGTACCGATAATAGCAGCTTTCTGAAGTGCCCCATTACATTTGAAGTGTGTGCACAGCAACAGGCATAGAGCCACTATATACAGTACAGTATATAGGAAGCGAAAGAAATACGGGCCAAGATTTAATAAAACAAACAACGCATAAAAACCCTCAGGAACAATGTAAGAGAACTGGTAAAAAAATGGGATGTAAAATATAATATAAAGATTTTCCTTTCCAACACCAACAAACCCTAAATTCTAAACTCTTTATATCATTACTGTCTACAGGTCCTTGAATTACACAGTCTAAAGCCCGTCATAGCTCCAGTAGAGTGTGGCTAAATTACACGCTGGAGTCAAGAACGCACTTTAACTGAATCCATAGATTTCCCGTCGCGCTTCATCACTTAAGAGGCGCTAGCCGCTGAATTCAGCCTCCTCTTTCCGTAGATATGCTATTGTCCTCAACACAAGGGCCCTATTAGAGCAAAATGTGAATGCCTAATGTCACCGCACTTCCGTTCAGTCACTTTAGTACAATACTTAATCAAAATAAATATACAGCACTCGACAGTAAGGCTTTAATATTCAGTACTAATTAGACAACTCATTAGGCAGTAATGAGGCGGCTCTCAGACGGTGCTTGTCGTGTTTTATTTTTTTTTTGTGTTTTGTTTTTTTTGTTGGTGGGGCACGGAATTTGGCACATGGGGAGTAGAGATGTGTTCTGTGAACACAGGAGCGCACACACACACACACACACACACACCGGCACTCCTGAAGTCCCTCTCCAATTATGGTAGCATCTCACCCGGGAAGCAGCCCACTTAACGAACATTCACTTTATGAATAATTGATTGTTTGTGCCAGCGTTATGTTTGTAAATACACGTTTCCACTCTGATTAATTGTTTGCTAGACAAATTCATTTGTTCAATTTGATTAGACTTAGATGTAATATTTATTAGCAGTGAAACTCTCTCTGGTTATTATGCATTGCGGTGTCAAGACTATCGGCATGCAAATACAAAGACGTGCACATGCCAGGACCACACACGCATATGGTGGCTGGCAGCATTTACACATTATGGTGTTGTGATGTATGCTAAAAGCCTTTCAGCACCTGCCATTTAGGCTTTGTCATAAACGCTCACTCATTTAGGTTTCTGCAAAGCCGCTTTTTTTATGTTTTTCACCCCCTAGAGGCAACTAAGTGTATTTCAGAAGAAAACTGTAGCAGGACTCCCTCAGGTATTCCTAAGGTAAAAACAATACACAGGTATTGAGAGGTAATAGTCCAGTATACAAAAAAGCAAAGGAAGGAACATTATAGAACAATTACAACCACAAAAGCGTATCTAATGGCATGAAATATGTTCCATGTTTACCAAGTTATCTGCCCTTACATTAAAGGCTTTTTAATTTTACAAAAATCTCACGAGTGCTTTGTGTTTAGATTTTTTAAATGCCGCTATAGTTACTCTTTTTAGATTACACTTTTTTTTGTTGCTTTTTGTAAAGTGTATTTCAGGTTTGGCAATATACTGATACTAAGTGATGCGCGGGTCAGGGATTTTAAATGCCCGCACACACCCAACCTGTTATTAGAGCCAATTTGCGACATCGACCTGCAAAAATGTGCGTTGATCAACCACCCCATCATAATACAATGATTGCATCTTACCCTAGTGTGTCTGGGCGTAGTCTATTAAATAAACAGACAAATTGTTCTATCGGGTGCAGAGAGAGACGTGTAATATATTTAGGTAGCCTACTTTATGGTTGGGTAGCGTAATGCAGATTATTGACAGCCAGGGCATGAAAGGAGCTGCACACTCGGGTGTGTGCGGTGTGTGTTTGAGAGATAGAGAGTGGGAAAGCGAAGGTGGAAGGTGGATTAGAAGCCTAATCACAGCCTATTGCATGCAATTCAAAGAGCCTATAAAGCAAAGTCTATTACACCCAGTGTTTCTAGTCGGAACGCTGCATTGTCAGATTTTGACCCGACCAACAATATTTGCAATATTTTCTGATAAGTTTACCCTGGACCCACCCTACCCATGGGTCAATAGTATTACCTTAGGATGGACCCAGACAGACATCTGGGTGTTCTCTACGTCCTCTTTTTACTGTGTATTTAAACAAGCCAATTTCAGGCAAATGGGGGGCTTTAGGTTTGTAAATATAGAGTCTCAGAGACAAACTATTCATGTTTGAGCTCATATATCATTTGACTCACTGTAAATATTTCATCATACAACTAAAATGCCAGGTGTGTTTGCTTCAGTTTTAAGAACGGCTGAGCTGTCTGTCAGCCTCCGACCAGGAGGTGTATGGTGCATCCAACAGCTAATGTAAATCCTCAACCATTGTTCTGTGAGCTTGGACAGGTGTGTCTGTTTGGTAACCGGTGAAGGAAAGCTATGTGTAACACAATCTGATCCATAAATCAATAGAGATTGTACTTCACAATGTGTAATCTTGTGATTTAGAATGCCATGTTGTACCCAGCAATTGTTTTATTTCTTTTTTATTAACTTGGTAAAGTTACCTTGTTGCCATAAGGTAAATGTAAATACGGTACGTTTCCTTATGTTGCCATGAGCCAAGTTAATCTGAAGTGCAAATAGTTTTCACAGTGCAGATGTATAGAATAGGTCCAAGCATTCAACTCAGCCAGGCAGCACTGCCACCTGCCACTCACAGCTAGCTAGAGATTCCAACACTGCACTGTCAATTGCCAGCATCTGATGTCTCAATAACTCTGTGCCTAATTTGGCTGTGATGATATCGCGGAGAACACGGAATCTTGTTGCTATGAGATAATGGAAGGATGCCCAGCACCCCAATGGGCGGGCATCACCCACAAAACAGACGTGGTGAGCAATTGGTGTTTGTGTACATATCTGTGAATGTGCGTGAGGGAGAGAAAGAAAGGCCAGCCTGTGTGATCTCTTCCTGGGGTGTGCTAGCGGGCCAAGGAGGAGGGAGTGGAACGGCGCAGTGCACCATATGCTGTGCGTGAGCCAGGCTGCCAGTTTGTGGGGGTAGTGTGAGGAAACCTGACTTCTTGACAGTGGAAGATGAATAATTGAACATGTGCGGAGCGACATTCTGTAGAGGAGAACGGGGGAGTCGCTTTCCATGGAGCAGAGGAATGGAGACAGCGAGACTGTCAACAAGTAAAACTCTCCTTTATGTACGAATGTGTTTGCTTTTTTGTAAACAACTGAAAAATATAGTGTTGCACAGTGTAAAAGGAATTGGTTGCTAATGAAGACATACTAATTTACTGGGATTTATGTGTGTAGTAGATAGTGGTAGTATCTTGCTAATAACCAAATATATTTTCCAGTGTACAGTATAATAGTTAATGCGGTGAATATTACAACAAAAGCCTGACTGTTAAAGTACTTTTTTGACATCCATCCTATCATTTATTTTTAACGTCTTCATCGACTGTGGTTAAATGAAGTGTGTGAGTGTTAGTGGAAGACTATACTGTACATGCCACATGCGAGTCAAAGAACCATCCAGTCATCTGTTTTCTTAACAGGATTTTCTATAGGCTGCCTTAAATACATTAACTTTTTCTTGGCTTAACGGGATATTGAACATTATCTATATTAAACTATGACTTACATAATGCTTACCTCTGGCCATGTTAATTGTTAATACATTGTTTTGTTTTAACAAACTAATGTTTGTCCAGCCTCCATTGGAGCTCCATTATTTCTCAAAAACATGCTCAAAAACACATTTTTTGCCAACTTTTCTTGACATGTTTTCTCAAACAAATGAACTCCATCATTGGTCTATGATGGACCCATCATACAGTACAATATAATGGGTGGTGGTAATGCATTAAACACAGTGGCAAAGCTACTAAATCTTAGCAGGGTTAAATATATTTTCATACAGGTACACAAACAAACTGCTCCTTTTTATGTTCACTTTACCAACAGTACTTTACAGCACATTGCCATTGGACCAGAAAGTTTGCTTTGCTTGAGCAACAGTTTAAGTGTCACAAGGGTGAACTGGTACAGGTGTTTATGTCAGCCCTGCAGGATGTCTGTTACGCCTCAGAAAGAAATGTAGGGCAACGAATGTATGCAAATGAAATGATCTCTCTGTTGGACAGGGGATGAGTGGGAGAGGAGCCAATGAGTCCTCCGCTGTCTCCCCCTTTTCCTCCAGCTATGGGTGCTGTCATATGACTCAGTACAGCCAGGGACGTTATAAATAAATGTGCGTGTTATGCATACTGTACGAAGCATGTCACAACATGCCACTCTTTTCACTGAGTGGGCACCAGCGCAGCAGAGACATTGTATTATATCACGTGATTATCAAAGCGGGCTTTAGCAGATCATAGTGAATAGCTTGAGGCAACGGCAAGAAAGAGAACAAGCTGTCGTTTGGGTAAATGGTCTCTACTTGGATGAAAGCATTGGGGGTTCATCAAAATGGAGTGCAGAGGTGCCACACACGCCTGCACATATCAAGAGAAGAAGAAGAATTATGTAATGCAAAAAATAATATACTAATAAAATAATTCTGTAATAAAAATGGTTTACTCGTACAATGAGCCTGGTTGTCTGCCCACGCCTGTCAGCATTGGTTCCAAATTGTATTTGCTACATTTGTGTGTGAATACATTGGATTTCCTGGGTAAAGGCCACACATTTGTATATATGTAAGTTCTTCAACTTATACAGGTGACCTGCTCTCTAATTGGCTGCTTCAAGATTTCCCACAGGACGCAGCTCGCAGACCCAGACACTTCTATTGGCAGCGAATTGGCATTCTTTTCATGTTTTTTGATCTAATGTGATTGGACGATTCTCAGTGCTGTCTTTCATGTTCACACCCGCCATTAATATAAAGACAGATGAGTGAATCACTTCAAGAGGAACTGCAGAAATCAAAGACAGTTTGATTATTTCCTTAAAAAAACATTATTTCAAAAGGCATTCCATGGAAAAAAAAGGATAAAGGAGCTTAGACCAGACCAACCCGATTTACAAATTCAGTGGTTTGAGGATGAGCTTACACCCAGGGCTTGACAACCCCTTTTCCCAACAGAGTCCATCACCTGTGGTATTAGAACACCGTGCCCCCTCTCCACACACACCCTGGATAAAAGGCACAGAAAATCATTGATGGCTCGCAGAGATTTGACATCAAAATATTCTCCAGCATACGTCCTGTGTTTTGTCAATTGCTTTGATACACATTCATCTTCAGAAATGGATCTGGTTCGTGCAGTGACGTCAGTACTGCTGTGATGTCATTTTTACATGTTCTAATCAACCTCTCTCTCTCTCTCTCTCTGTATTACAGACACCATCCTGTCCAGTGAACGGGGTAAGTACTGTAACTGCACGCTGTCTCCATTTAGAGCCAACTGTTTGTGAAGAAGTGGAAGGAACCATTCTGACCGCAGTGGCACAATCATCATTTCAATCACCAGGAAGCCATTTTCCTCCCCATCACATGTCGTGGCCAATGCAAAAAATCTAAGAGAAAGCATAAAGCTAGGGCAATTATGAGAGCAGAATCCCGGGGCCTATGTGGGCAATCAGGTCTTGAATTTGACACATTTTACCCTGCATGCAGTTGGCCTCGTCCTATTTAGTCAATTTACCCCCTTTTGACTTTGCTGTTATGCGGGCCTGTCTCTGCCTCTCACAGCGATTTCAGAAGCACATATTCAGTGTAGACAAATTCCCTCTTGCTGTGGAAAGTCGCAGTTTTTGCTTTCGTTATGAATTTGCCTCCCCTCTGTAGTGTTAATACTGCCTTCCCCTGCTTGGAGGAGCCTTTAATCACTTATTCAAACACACCAGGAAACGTCTGAAGGATGGATTTATACACTATTCAGTGTAAATGTATGTGTGTGTGGTATGTGGTGTGTGGCTGTGTGTGTGTGTGTGTGTGTGTGTGTGTGTGTGTGTGTGTGCAGTACACATTGTATATCCAGCTATGCCCTAGACATCTAGCCCTCCTGTTATGTCGCAGGTCAAATTGACCCATTTTAATGTTTAACATAGATGAAATGCTATTTAAATACGTTTTTTCAGCATGAGCCTTCATCTAATCTTCTAGATAGGGGTAATGTAAGACAAATGTAAAATAAAATATGAAATATATATGAAAAATGCAAATGCAAAGAAACAAAAGTTCCAGACCTTTCTAAACCAAAAAACCAATATTAAGACTGATTTATAGGTTTTCCCGTGAAAACTGTAAAGCCCATATTTGTGTGAAGTTGATATCATCCCTGTGGTGGAGGGGCATACTGTACCTGGTAAAAGGCTCTCACTTGCAGAGTTTCTCAGTCAGTGAGGTGCTAGAAAGCCTCTGACAATGGTAATGAGATTGAAGAAGAGGTGTCTGAGATCTGGGAGGTTAACTCTGAGCATGAGGAGGACTTTGCTGATGAAGATGAAACTTCCTCACAGTCTGAAAGTGAGGTTTTAATGTAAAACATTTGAAATATTGACTGGTCCACAAATTCCCATTTATGTAAGGGAAGAGTGCCTGCTGAAAACATCAGGTACCCAATATAGTTTTATGCAGGTACCACATGCTATGCTATCACATATGTCAAAGACATAAAGTCATAATTTGAATTGTTCATCACAAGAGCAATACAGATAACAATACTAGATATGTCAAACATAGAAGGGAGATAACTGGAAGGGGCTGGATGAAACCTGCATGCATACAACTCCTCCTACACATGTAGGTCCAACAATGAATCTGTTGCCAGCCTATGGGATGCAGAGAGTGGCAGGGCAATCTTTGGTGCAACGATGTCACCAGAGACCTTCCATATCTTCTCCAGGGTTAAACCATTTACCCTGGATAGTTTGATTTGAAATACACTTTAAGGTCAATTTGACCGAGTACATTACACATTTTGTAATGTAAACGAGCGGGAAGATAAAATACAAATGTTTTATATATATGGAATAAAAAAATACAAAATAAAGAAAAGTTAGTATTTTTATAATCATAGTTGAGTGATTTGATGGCGATTAAGGTCAAATAAATGTTTTGGGGGTATTAACAAATTGTGAGTTAAAAAGCACTAGGTCAATTTGACCCACAACATAAAGCGTGTATAGCGTTATTGAACATAACATGAGGGCTAGACATAGACCTGCCGCGGCCCTGGGGAAACACCTGTGTCTTGTGTGTGTATGCCCCCCCCCACCCCAACAATGCTGTCACAGTTTAGGCCTGGCTCTAGGACAAGATGCAATGATATAGAAGATGTTGTCCCACTGTGATAGTACAGACAGTACCATCTTTATTTTTAGATTTTCTATGTGCCATTTTGTTTGGCTGTGGAAGGAAGGACACCAATGGATGACACACTCACATGCACTCACATGTGCTCGCATGCCATACAGTTTAAGTGGTCAGGGGAACCTTCTGTGGCCAGAGAATAGACACGACACCATAAACTTAATTGTTGTGGCGAGCTCATATGACAGACCCCACCGCCACACACCAAGTGGCTTTTCTTGGAAACCTCAAATAAACGAGAGGGAATAGAAAAATGAAGCCAAGTTGCGGTTCAAATGAGAAGCGCAGGGTTTATTTTTGTGTGCTTGGGTAACCTCTGTTTGCCGGTGGAGGAGACAATGATACACTGCTTGAAGAAAGTGTGTGATCAATTTTTCATCGCCAAGCTAGTGGTGGCATTTCTTTCTCCCCTGTTCCGGCGCTGCTTGAACAAAGACCTGTGAATAAAAAGGCACAATGGGTAAAGATTAGTATTCACTCTGAAGCTTATATTCAATTTTGTCCTTTTCTGTCTTTCTTAACTGCTCCTCACCCACCTCTATGCTTAACATGGTTAACTGTTGGCTAATGGGAATGATACCGTGAGGGAGAAAAAAATTGGGCAGATGGAAACAGACAAAACATGGATTGGAAGGCAGGTTGGAAATGAATGGATGGAAATGGACAGTGCAGACATGTTTCTGTGCCCTTGGCCCTTTGTGCAATACCACTACAGTAGCTACCGCAGTTGTCAGGGAGACGGCTGTATCACCAATAATGTATATGTCATAAACTAATTAAAAGTAATTTCTATGTTCACACATAAAGAGTACATACAGAAATATGAATACATTTGTGAAAGTCAAGCATTGCTGTATCCTTGTTTCGAGTCAATGCATCTTCTACTTATGTCAAGGTCTCAAAAAGGTGGATAAAACATAGATAAAGATAGATAAAGTAAATCAAGAATAAAGCAATACTGATAAACATGAACAACGAAATGTTGTGTTATTGTCAGTCATCATTTCATGTGTGTCATATTTATCCCCAGCAGTAATGGACATACATACTCTGTTGGGTGTACTGACAGACACTAGAGCATCTTTAACCTTTTAGGCTAACCTTATACGGTAGCTCCCCCCCAGTGCTGGCTCCACTCTGGAGGTACAGTATATGAGAGGCTTCTTCCATGTGGCTCGTGCTTCTGGTTTAATTGGCTCTACCTGAGGTATAATTGTGATCACAAAAAACGCTGTGCTTGGCTGGTTTTTAGTGCCCTTATCTGTAATCTCCTGATTGATTATGCCTTTTTTTTCTGCCAGCAGTGCAAATTACATCAACTGCACCAAAGCACCTAAACTGTCTGCAAAGTCGAGGGGAAATGCAATGCAAGCTAGTTATAAAACATTCCACATAAGCACAGCTTTCTGACACCATCGATGGTGGTGCTCTTCTGTGCCCATTGGTTATAATGTTTGTCGTTACTAGAGAAAGGATCAGATCTGGTGTTCTATCCTAATTCTTTTTTATTTTTACTTAATGTGATTATCTGGTTCATTCTTTTAGATACAATATATGTTTTCAATGTATACATATAAGCCTGGATACCTTAATTACACTGATAACGGGATTATATTATGTACAGTGTACAGTATATGTTGAAGATTAATTTCCTAGGGGAAATTAACTTGTCACAGCAGAAAATATTAGGATAGGTAATCCTATATATGGTAGAAGGCTTATTCAACCAGTTGGAACAATATGTGTTATTTTCTTTTTAGTATATACTGCAAGATGTTGAGACATGGTGATACTGTACATGGAAAAAGAATCACTTTATAAAAGTAACTGAAAATTATCTGTTCTAATAACCATTCGACGTGATGCCACACTATGAGAACGTTGATGCACGCTACCGCCACAGTTGAAACGTACTGTAGTCCTTTGTTTTCTCTCTCTCTGAGTGGTTTTGAGTAGCTGTTTGGGCTGAAAGAGCAGCTAATGGTCTGCGAAATGTCTCCGAAGCTAGCAACTACAGAAGCTAATGTCTCCAAGCCTTTCTGAAATAACACAAGCATTCAAGAACCCTGACAGTGCAAAGAGAAAGAGATGTGGAAAAAAGGAAAAACCGTCTTTGGCTTCCTCTAATGTGTCAGGGAGGCTACTGCTGTCAGCCTAATTGTAGCGATTCTTTCCTGGTGGCCCTCCTGAAATGTTGTAATTGCCTGTTGGAATGGACCTGCGCTGGGTTGTTGGCTGCACTCAGTAGGTTCTCCTTCTGTCATGTAACCCAAATTCCCCATCGCAGCTTCTCGGAGCTTAGACAGCGTGGCTTCAGTCCTCCCAGCTGCAGAGCACAATGCTTAGTAGGGCAAATTTGGGACTCAGGGATATTGACAGAAGCAGGTGAAATACTGCAGATGGAGCTTTTTTCTCTGGATCAGATGCTGTATATACTGCATGGGATACATTGACCCCGAAGAATGGATGGATATCGTCCTTCTCTCATTCTTGATTACGGTCTTGATTATTTTTGATTACAGTTGGTAATGTTGCAGCATGGCATTATTTGAATCCAAATCTATTTTCCCGCTGTGTAGATATGCTGTTGGCATTCACCAAGGATAGGCTGTATGCTACAGTATGTTACTCATGATCTGTCATCAGAAGTCTTCTTGATAAATGTGGCCAAGCAGGAGGCCCCTGCCGCCTCCGGTCCCCCTCTGTACCAATTAGAGATGTTTTTCTGCCACAGATCCCATAGGCTGATGAAGACAGTGCCTAGCATCTCTTGAAGTAAAGTCACATAGGACCTTTATGGCAGACGGCTTGTGCAAAGAGAGGATGATATAGCAGCAGAGAAGGAAACAAGTCAACAAATAAACATGTCAGATGGTTCCCTGCGAAAAAGCACCTATACCCAATTTAAAGCCTTACCATTTCCTAAAAACGTTTTAAAGAAGAAAAACGGTTTAAATCTTCAGCAGGCATTTTGGGACCAGGCTTCTTCAAAGAACTAGAAACTTGCTCTTTTGAAAATATTGCATACAGTAAACTACAGTATGTATCGAGGTGAGTCAAATCATTTTCCTAGATGACTGATCTCATTTCTCAGAATGCCCCTGCCCTCAACGTCGCCCACAGAATGAGCTCTACAGTATTCTGCCGTTGCCTTCTACAAAGGCCATGATGACAGAGTCCAGCCACAGAGGAGGACTCTGTGCCTCTAATGGCTCCATGTTCAGTTTTCCCCAGCGGGTTACCAGACAGGGCAGAGTTAGGCTGGATCCCTTGTATTCCCTTCTCTCTCTCTCTCTCTCTCTCTCTCTCTCTCTCGCTCTCTCTCTTTCTTTCTATCTCTCTCTCTCTATCTCTC
>JAODUG010000020.1:2875570-2887564 GCA_027564795.1 Aphredoderus sayanus | reverse complement strand
TGAAAGATGACTGTTGTTCACTGATAAAATAGGCATACAGTCTCTTTTCCCATGGCATTTAAGTAAAACAACTATTTATGCACAATCTATGTGCATTTTTCTCAAAATGTACATGTAGCCAATTAGAAAGCAGCGCGTAATTACAGTACAGAGTACTGGTATAGCTTACTTGATGGGCAAGGATGTAGATATTGTGACCAACGTTGCGTGGAGATGCAGAGTGCTCCTCTTCCTTGTCCTCCCCTTCCTCAGGGGCCTCCACCTCGATCTCCCCTTGCATGTAGGCCTTCTTTATAACCTCCACCTGGAAGATGGCAAACCGTTGGATGTTGGCCCGTATAATGTTGTGTAATGCTTTGTGTGCGGCCAATGGAGCGTTGAACAGAATTTGCTCATGTGAATTAGTAGGCTTAGCAGGGCCGAACTAGTTTAGACAAAACTGTGCTGTCACTATTCAGTATTAACCATGACATATTTGGACAGAGGAAGGAAAAAAGCCATTTTTCCTCCAGGCACATCACACCAGCAACAGCGGTACATATTGACTAGTTTGCAACAATTAGGTAAATAAATGTCTGTGGTCAGACTCCGACCATAAGCTACATTTTCATTCCATCTGCCAAGCTTTTGCCAATTATATCTAGTGAAGTAGTTTACAACGTCTGCTGTGGCTGCACTGCAAATTTCCAAAACATTGCGGTAGCTGCATGAGGATGGCTGTGTTATTGTTCAATATGTCTATACACACCAGCTCCTTGGGCCTCATGTTGTATAGGATCCTCTCAGCATTCTCGCTGTCATGCCGACTTTCCATGATGGCAAGGAGAAGCTTGGAGGCATTGTTCTGAGAGAGCAATAGGCAATGTAGAACATACAGTATAGTAGCAGAATGTATAAGTATTGCATCCACAGCAAAACCTCACCAAATAACCAGTGAATCAACTACACCTACTTTAAGCTCCAATACAAGGTCCATTCTTTTCTTGCCAAGGGGGTTGATGTCATTAAGGATGAGAGCAATGATGATGTCAATACCATTGCACTCATGAGTGGCAATGCAGTTCTGAAGAGGACAAATTAAGAGAAAAAAGAAGATAATACATTTATTTTAAGTGTTACAAACTAACTTACTGTTACATTTTTCCAGTACTGACATGTATAATTAAATTATCCCATTTTAAAATGTGTTTCTATATAGTCTGACAGTTTGTTAAATCTCTAAAATGCAGGGATAATTGCAACTTCAACACAGTTGGTTAGGTAAATTGAGTTTAACATTTTAACCAAGATAACAGCACAGCAAAAGTAGAAGATAACGTGTAAAGTTAGATCAATTCTAGTCTCAGCCTCTTCTGTTTATTAAAATTACAAAAGCAACGTGCTGAAAGTCTGACAAATATAATGTACATGTCAACAATATCAGGAAGCGGGGTAGTAGATTTTCTATTGGCTGCAGATTAACAAGTTGTTTTCAAGCTGTGGGCAGATATATTCAAATGAGGAGGGCATATAATTCTAATGAGGGGCTATAGATGTTACAAGATCTGCAAAGTCTAACAGGCTTGCTGAAACATGTTTTCAGACATAGCCAGCCCAAAAGAAACTCAATGGGTTTTTTGCATTTGTGGGTAAGAACTCCATATAAAGAAATGTAGCAATGAAGGCACTGAAAGTGAATTTTTCATAATATGACTCGTTTAAAGCACCTTAAAACAAAATATACAAACTCTTAAACATTAACATATTAATTTAAACTGAAGATGATAGAATAAAAAAAAAAGATAATATGGCTATCACTTACATATTAAAGGATTACAAACTGCAATACTATAATATCACCAGCTACTGTAGCAAGAACAAACCTACAATTACTTTAATAATTTTGAGCACTAATTGATTTATTAAACATTATTCAAAATAAAATACTACAACAGATTACTACAGGTAAGCACACTAGTTATTCTCAATACAGTTAGACTACAGTATAAGCAATCATACGGTAGGCCGGTAAATGTGATGGTTGGTATATCACAACAAAGACAAGTGTATACTTGTCTATGTGTGCGTTTGCAAGAGGTATGCATCACCTGGTTCTCATGGCAGGGTCCCTGGCAGTATTCAGTAAGGCTCTCTACTGTCTGGTTGATCAGTCCAACGTTCTTCTCATTGATATAAAGCCCAAGGAGCCCAAGACCCCCTGTGGTACTACCACAGATACAGTCCAAGAACTGCAAGGTCTCACACACCAGATTGTAGTTGTTCTTATTGTTCTGATTACGCAGAAAGTTCTGGAAAATAAAGAAAACCTTTGATAAATTCATGTATGTATGGTGTATCTGCAAAACACCCACGCACAGGCAGAATTAGGAAAACTTAAATCACGCTGAAAACCTCAGATACTAATAGATTAAATTAACATGCAACTGTTTTATTAATGTTAATGAGATTGCATCAACATTACAAGGCACAAAGTGACCTCTTCCTGAACAAAAGAGTGGCACCAACTCCCATGGGGATATATTTTAGAATCGTCGCTAGATTAATTATTTATTTCAGTCAGTCAAAGCATCCTTATCATGTGATTATGTTTGAAGATTTGAAATGGACTCCATTTTGTAGGTATAGCTGCCGAAAGTAAGCCAGTTTGTGTTTGTAACTACTCTAGTAATGAGGATTATTTCCTCTTACCGCCTATACGGTAGATTCATCTGACTGACTAATATACATGCCTGTGAGTATTACACATTATAATATGGAGTTCTGGTCTGCATTTCCCCCCCCATACAATTACTATGGATCAATGAACAAAAATAAATAAAATAAGTTAATATAAAAAAGAAAATAAAACAAATAGGATTTGACAATTAGCCAACAATAGGCAAGAACTGACACCCCTAGTTTATGGTAACACAATGATAATCATGTTGATAAGCTAAAGCATGTTTAAGTATTTTAAGTTCTACAAAGTTAGACTCTTCACTGTTGAAATAGCACATATCTATGTGGCTTTAGGGTTCATTGGTGTTTCCTGTTTTGGCTTTTAAAGACTAATATTTCTTCATTTTGACTTTCATTCTCAGTCATTACAATGTTTCAGTGTACTTTTTATCAACATCGCCCTTTGTATTTCTACTGGGAGAATAGCTACTGCCTGTGAAAAACAACAAAAGTATAGTGTCGTGTAATATTCAATTAAGTCATTATTTGAACAGTTCTGCTGGCATAGAGAATGAATGACTAACCCACGATCAAGAGTGGTCCAAGAGTGATTCAGAGTCAAGTCAGCCAGTTATCATTTATTCCAGAGACCATGCCCCAGCTGTGTATACAAACATGGGGAAGTCTACTGTCCAGTCTGCTGGAACTGACCATTGCCAAATAGAATTGTACCCCTCATAGTGAAACCAGACCAAGAAACTCCAGATAAGGAAACTGTTGCCTCACGTTGTTCTAGTGCCTATTTTAAACATGGTTTCATTTCATGTCTGGTGATGGAAAGTCTGAAATGGTTGCATGCCATTGCCAAAGGGGGTGTGGGGGTGGTTAACTGCACATGATTTTTGTTATTCTCCATCTCCATTGTTGTATTCCAACAATAAGTATAGTCATAAGTATTGGCAATACAACTATTGTCTGCTTAAAGGTAAAGGTATAGTCAGTCATTCCGGAGAAAGAATGTTAATATTTGAACTCGATCAAAACAAAAACATCTCTCCCTTTGTATAAAAACTGTATTAGCTTACAATCGCTACCCTAACCATACCTTTAAGGTTAGGGTAAGATTATATATTTAGGTTAGGCATACGCCTACTGCTTTAATGAACATTCCATTTCCATTTCCTAAACCCTCCGTAGAGTGCCCCCTGGTGTCATGGCTGACCTGCAGCTCTCTGTTGTGGTTCTCACAGAGCAGCTGCATGAGGCGCAGGATTGGCTGCATGATGGTGATGACAACGCTCATCTCGCCCTCCTCCTGGCTCTTGTCGGCGGTGGGCACAGAGGCCCCGTCAACTCCCGCCTGGTGCTCCTCAGACTCGGCCTCGCGCCGGTAGTTGGTGAAGGCTTTCTTCGTGATAATGGAGGCCTCCACCAACTGCTCCTTCACCTCGTCGGTGACCACGGCGACCACAGGCACGTCTTTGACTGGGAATTGTGAAACACAGATCAAACCGACTTAACACTGACCAGAGGACATGTATTAGAACCCAGAAACGAAATATTACTTTCACCGCTGTTTTATTACTAATGGTGTTAGTGTCACAATGAATCTGCAGAACACCCATTTGTGAAAGTATTGATGTATTTTCAGTTTTCATTACACAAGCAGCAGACTGACAAGTGACATGCTTTACGTCAAACTGCAGTGATTGGTCCACCAGGGAACACAGGCAAAACCAAATGAGTAGGCGATTGACCCTACTGACCCACAAGCTGTCCTTATGCCATTTGGTTTCAAAGTGACTGACCTGCTCACACATTCAAATTTGAAAGACTATAGGTATAATTGTCTATAATTATACAAGAAGGGATGGGAGTACAACCTTCTTTGTGTTGTACCAATTGTCACACGCTATATTTGTATGTTTCTTTAACCCTCAAGATGTCCTTAAAAATATTGTATTTAGCCACCTGGCAGCGCCATCTGATTGCGTATAATTTGTGTGTTTCTTTAATTGGCATTGCTGTGTGTATTTCTTTCTTTATGTATTTGTGTTGTTTTTTTGTGCCTTTTAACCCTCCGGTTTCAAACACACATCTTGTTGTGCCAGCAGTGCACATAATATGTCTGTGTAAGTTGTAGAATTAGGTTTAGCGCCTTCTATCTGCCACAAAGAGCTAGTGATTTGGGTAATTTTGACACAAAGGACATCACAAGGGATATCAACAGTAAGACACCTGCTGGGAATTTAAACTCTTACATTTAAGTTACACTCCTTAACTGCATTATAGCAACCAAGCCATACATTTCCTCCTTAGCTAATTGTTTACGTATTAAAACACAGTGTCTATAGTTATGTACTGCAAGGGGAGGAGTAGAGAGAGGGGTCATGCAATCAGAACTGAGGCGTGGGAGGATCAAGGAGTATAAAACGGTAACTGTGTTATGACCCAACATTCATGTGAACAGCTTGGTGAGCGCAGGAACACTGCAGCCATCTACTCGCACCTTTCTTGCGAGCGGGTGCATCTTTGTCGGAGGGCTCCTCATCTTTCTTCTTACTCCCCAGGTCGCTGGTGTTGACCGTAACAGTAGCTTTGATCTCCTGCTGGGCCAGCTTCATGCGCTCATAGAATACCTTGAAGAACTTCTCGGACTTGTCGCTTGTCAATCGATTATAGAAAGACCGCTGGAGATTGAAAGGAAACAAGGGGGGGGAGGGGGGGAGACAGGTTTTGGTTTTATTTCTGTGCAGCTTCTGGTGAGAATTTGGCGGAAATGTGGAAACACATATTGCACACAGTTAAAGCGCAACCAAGGACGTTTTGGGGTTTAAAGCTGATTTATTCAGGTGACATTTGTTCTTTTCAACACAAGCTATAGCAATTTGCCATTAACTGGAGCACAAATAAGTGGTGTCAAAAAGACAGTTACGTGATCACCCCTCTAGACCTGCTGTGTGGGTGAGGGAGGGCTGTTAGGAAGGCTGCTGTGCTAACTGGTGTGCTCTGTTCTCCTGTCGTTAAATTGTGTTCTGTTGAGTTACTCATTAATGTAATGGTTAAAAGTGCTTCTGCAAATAAACAGTACACTGTATATGCAACACACATAATGCTTGTATTATTGTATTTTAAACACTTGTATGTGTTGATTCTAGAGGTTCACATGACTGTACACTCTCCTTGACTTGATAGCCCAAGGCACCAGGAATCAACCGTAAACTTTGACACACACACACACACGCACGCGCGCACACTCACACACACACACAGACGCTGGAGCAAGAGCACATGCATAGACCAAACGCATATACGGTTGCACAGGCACATTGAATGAATACTGCATTACAACAGCATAGCAGTAAAGAGGAATCCTCAACACTAAGTGTACAGCTTTTCAATTTTAAGAGTACTTTAATATTCAGTTTAGTATGGAGGGGCTCTTTCTACCACCAAGTGAACCGTATACGCAGGTAGTCATGTGTCAACAGCGCAAAGGTTTGCCCGCATACACAGAGCTGTGCAATATTCCTTTGGTAACAGGCTGGTGAACGGTATTCTGTCTTTATTTTCCCCCTTGACAATCCCTCCTTACATAAGACCTGTAATCAGCTGAGTGGTTGCAGCTCCAATACTGTTACATCAGGCCACGCGGAGAGCGGCAGAAAGAACATGCCCCACTTTTACAGTGCCAGGCCGGCACGAAGCTAGCTTGTGGCGTAAGACAAAAGGTGGGGGAAGTGGGGTTACCATAGATACTGGGGCACATTTAATCTGAAAGTGTGTTTAAAAAAGAAAAGGAAAGAAAAAGACTTCTCCCTCCCTAATGCGTGTTGCTGCAGGGAAGGAAGGGACACGCAACAAGTAATGTGACCCATGCGAGTGAGGCAAGCGCACGAAGCAGATGTCACACGAAGCAGATGTCACACAAACAGTGATGAAAACAGGGACCACAACATGCAATGTCTGACTTGATGCCGTGCATAGTTGAGCTTCCTCATTTACGTGTACTCAGCCTGTCGCTACAGAAACAATTAAAGGTCTTCTACGCTGAACTAATAATATGCACAACTGCAGCGATTGTTTCCTCTTCCCCCCTAATACTGAACTCTAAATGACTTAAGTGAACTTAAGTTGTTTTCTTGCTCGCTTTTATGCAACACCGGCTGTTTTTTTGTTTTTGAGCAGGTCAGATAATCTTGTTGACAAGATGGGGTCAAGCGATGATAGTGATCTGATTAGGAATCAGTGGAGGCCTTATGCAAGCTGCCCCTCTCCAGGCAGAGAGGGAGGCTCCAAGAAAGCAGCTTTATAACATTACCATGCTTTATGGGACCTCATGATCGCAGTCATAAAAAAGTCATTTCACCACCGATCAGCTGGACAGGAATATCTACCATATGACAATGTAAAGAAAACAACAAACCCAGCCAACAACTTGCCATCGTTTTAGCTCTGGATAACAATTAAAGAAATCTTCAAAACTCAATTATAACATCAATGTGAAAATGGGTTTGCTGCTTTCACAGAAAGGTCAGTAGGAATTCCAACATCAAAACCCCCCACCCCCAAATCCTTCACTGCCCTAGCTCTTGGCATCAACAAGTCCCAGTTATGTAAGCTCTATTTATACTGCCAGCTCCCTCTCCTATTTCCCCTCCTCCCCAACACCTCACTGGGTGACAAAGTCGTGATCACTGGTGGCCTTATGCGCTGTGCTGTCTGTTGCTATAGTTAAAGGTGACTACGTTTGGCTTCAATCTTGCCGTCTGAGATGTTTGTGATATGAAAAACACAAGTCAGAATCAGTGCTACTTTCTACCTCATGACTAGGCACAGGTCATTTTCAATTCAAGGGCATGCGCATACGGCCAGTCTTATTTATGCAGAAACATATCTAGTGAATAAATGTCTCTAAAACAAACAAACATGAGTGGCTTATTTTAGTGGACAGTACATGTGGAGCTGAGCTTGCATTACTTTCCTATAAAGTAAATGCCGCAAATGAAGTAAATCGTTAATGCAGTCTAGTAGAACAGATATGATCTTAGAGGCAGTGCTAAGATATTTCCATTAGTGTGTGTGTGTGTGTGTGTGTGTGTGTGTGTGTGTGGTGGGTGGGGATAAGAGTTGATACCAGTGGTAGTGGAAAATAAACTAGTGTATGGTGTCATTTTGGCAGGCCTATGCTAAGTAATGTTATCTGGCAATTTATTTTGGGTTTGATGAAAGATTCACCATTTACATCCCTAGAAATTAAGTTTGGAGAGTATGGAAAGTGTTAATTCTTTCTTTAGATCAGTTATTTTAATCTATATTATGGTAAGTAATTCTGGAGAAAGCTTATTGATATTTGAACTCGACCAAAATAATAGCAATAATAAACTTTATTTGTATAGACCTTTTCATACAAGAATTGCAGCTCAAAGTGCTTAACAAAACAAAAAAAACACCACTCCCTTCAATGCCACAGGGTGCTCCCTCAGAATCGTCTTCCTGTACATTGGAAACACATTGCGGAGGCTAGGATATTATTGTTATGTATGTTCTGCACAATGTTGTGTTCCTACTTATAGAACCAGGGCTATGTAGAATTACTGTATTATTGGTAAGCTAGCTATAGCGAACTGCAAGGAGATATTTGGTGAAGTTGACAGAAAATGCATTAGCTTACTGTACAGTACCTTTAAAATATCTATCCAGTTAAAAGATTAGCAAAATTGATGTGACATATGCACGTCATCTGTTCATTTATTTATGTAAATGGATCTGTCCCTCTAAATAAACAAGTAAATACATAATATGAGATAATGGCATGAGAGAAAATATTGGCAAACAAACCTGAGGAACTGTTGCCAAGAGCTTGCCCTTTGAGTAACAGTGGCACCTGTTTGTTTCTCTGAAAGGTTAGAGCCTTAGGTCAGAGGGTGTAGAGTGAGGGTGTAACAGAATAGAACTGATACACACACACACACACACACACACACACACACACACACACCTTACATAACACCCACACACAGTAGACACACTATCTCACACGCAAAGTATCTTCAATGGCCAACTTAGAGCAGTGAATGTGTGTGGGGTGTAGGGGTTGCATAGATGAGTGTGTGACTATTTTCACGTGAATGATGATGAGGTCTGCCTGCGTGACAGCAAGCGTGTTATTTAGCTGTCCATTAAAACAAACACAAACATTGACTACCCCCTCTACTGCACTGCACAAGGACCAACACGTATACTGTGCTGCAAGAGAACACCTTTGCACCACTGCAATCAGATGGAGGTACTACATCGGTCACGTAAGCTATTGAGCTTGTTGTTCTTTTCAACCCCCAGAAGAGTGGCCCCCTTCAGCCTCACTCAGGGCTTATACTGTCAGCTAATGATTTTAGTAATTGATAAATACCTAAATAAATATATGTGGTAGTAAAGGAAAATCAATAAGCAGAGGACAAGAGTATTTGTCTGCCAACATCACAAATACTATGTGTGATGGTTTACCAGCACTACCCTACATCCGGGCTGCATCTGTGCATGGCTTTTCTTTGGTGTAGTCATGTTTGTAAAGATGGCATAGACAATACTATTGAACTGAATATTTATAACAAGACTTGGAAATTCTAGCCTGGTATAACAATACCCAACATCTACTTCCATCCATGAGGGATGGTTTGTACCTGTAGTCGTTGATTCCTAATGGGCGTAGACCTCAGTTTAATTCTGAAGTCATTGGAGCAGACTTATCCAATCGGTGTTGCTACAACTGTTCGATACATCGCTTCATCTAGCTCCACCACAGCCAACATTGATGGAATTAAACATTTCAAAACAGAAGCTTGACTTCAACGTTAACATGCTAAGCCACACTTTCTGGTGGCTGATTGGTCTGCCCTTCAAAACAAGAAGTAAGGATATCCTGAAAGGGGAATACCGGCTGCGTGCTTTCATCAGAAACATCAAACAACATGTGGTGTGATTATCATATAGAAACCTGCCTGATAACATGCCCACTGAATTCTAGGTCTGGGCTGACTCAGTCCTGCCGCAATGATATCAAGTATATCAGCTACAGTTAAGTCCCATGGGTGACTGGGTGCAGAGCCATCTATTGACCTTAGATCTTCTTCAGAGGGATCCAGACTGTACAAGCGTTCAGCATCTCCAGCAGTCATCCCTGTAGGATGTGTGAAAAACATCCTATGCCTCTCTTTTTGAGTTCTGCCAGAGGGTCTTCAGACATCTACCAAGTATAGGTAGATGTCTGTGTGCACCCTATTGTAGCAACCAATGACAGAATACATTAACTTAAATAAACGGTGTCCCTTTCATAGGCAAGAGAGTTCAATGTTGAGAATAATACATCAACAGTACATCTAGAGACCTACAGTACATTTAGAAATGCAGTGTCTGCCTGCTGTGAGTGCTGCAGTGGCCAATAGTGTGGGCATCAGCCTCCAGCTTCCCAGACAGCGTAGACTGACACCCCTCACCTTCCACTGACCTGGCTGGCCGGCCTGAATCAAAATCAACTGAGCTGCTTTCAGCATGGTAATAATCGGAAACCACGAGGCATGTCGAAGTGTTTGTGCAACTACAAATGTTTTCTAACATAACAAGTTTGCTGCTAGAATGGATGCGACATATGCAATTATAGAGGGGTATGACTATCCTGATTTTGCAACTCCACTAGTTGTTCCGCTGTACAAATTAGTCAATCAAGACAATTTCAAAGTTGTTTGATCTAGACACAGTGGCAATAAGTATCAATCAAATCATGCAAGTGATTGGACCACCTTCTACTAATGCCATCCCATATGGGAATTTTACCATCACAGGCACTTAATTGCTGTCAGGCCTAACTGAACTACACATCTGGACATTGTTTGGAAGATGGGTCTGTAACCGGCTGAGTGGTTTTAAATTGAGAGTTCCCAGAGACTGATATTCAAAGTGAAGCAAACTGAAGAAGCAGAGCTTGCAAAATCAGGATGGTTCTACCAGGCTAATGCAATTAATGTACGCTTGATCACCTAAATGGAGGATGAACTGAAGAATTAGCATGGTATAACAGGAACGAATTAGTATGCTTTGTTGGGGTGGGATATAACATGTTGGAAACAGATTTGAATGAGGTTGCTAGGATTGTGACTGTGGCCCATTTCTTTTGGATTTACTAACATGCTTCCTCTTTCCTTGGGCATTCCTAGCAGGATGGTAGCAGTCTGAAACTCTAAGCCCAGGGCAGATTGATCCTGGAACCAGAGCTCCATCTTCGCTCTTTCCCAGAAAACTATGTTGGATAAGCGACCTTGGATTACCTCCGAAACAAAATAGACACAAGTGCCTGCAGAAATCTGCGGGCATGTTTTTGTCCTGCTTTTCATTTAGAAAACAAGAGACCTTCTGTCCTGAAGGAGGGGGGGCATGGAGCCCATCATTATATAAGACAGGGAAATGTGATGAATCTGCTGATATGCTTTAGATTCACTCTTGATCATACATGATCCTGCAACAAAGAGCCTCTGTTCCTGTATGTGGCCAGAGGGGAAAGAAATACTGAAACACTGAGACACTGTTGATGATGTTTTCAAGTAAATTAATCCACTTTATAACTAAAAATATATTAACTGGGTAGAAACAGCAATGTTAATGAACTTTACTAAGAAACATTATTTGATTGCTCTTGATTATACAAAAATAAATATTCACCTCACCTAGGAGAAAGGTGGGAAGGATCAAGTGTTCCTTTCAAATATTTGTACTGCAATCACCATGACCAACGGCAGTGCATGTTAGTCTTAATGCTCTCACTGTGGTGTGAGAAAATGGGCTTGGCAAATCCTGAGAAAAAAAGGTGGGAGTCTGCTACACAGGTAACACAGGAAAAACCTCCGGTAAACCAAAGTTTACAGGAGGCTGCATTTCTCGCAAGGTCTCCTGGGTAAATGGATGGGGGACTGCCAAGGGAGTGACCCCTTTCACCAGCACAGTGCGACCCATTTAAGAGCCCGGTGGAAATGTTAGTAGGTGCGGTGCTTTGGCTCTTATTCTCCCAGGACGACACGCAGGTCTTATGCAACAGTAGTCATGTGAGCGGCTCTGTGTACACTCTGTGGGAAGTCAGGCAGCCAGGTATCGTCACTGTGCAAATAATAGGCTATTATGCAACAGGCTTGTTTATGCATGAAAAGACACAAACCACATAAACACACCACACACAGACACACATTACACCACACCATACCATATGCATAAACAAAGGCACAGATGCATGCACACGCGTGTGCAAAAACACACACACACACACACACACACACACACACACACACA
>JAODUG010000020.1:2858552-2875470 GCA_027564795.1 Aphredoderus sayanus | reverse complement strand
GGTTAGGGTTAGGGTTAGGGTTAGGGTTAGGGTTAGGGTTAGGTTAGGGTTAGGTTAGGGTTAGGGTTAGGGTTAGGTTAGGGATAGGGTTAGGGTTAGGGTTAGGGTTAGGTTAGGTTAGGTTAGGGTTAGGGTTAGGGTTAGGGTTAGGGTTAGGTTAGGGTTAGGGTTGGTGTTGGGGTTAGGGTTAGGGTTAGGTTAGGGTTAGGGTTATGGCTAGTGTTAGGGTTAGGGTTAGGGTTAGGGTTATGGCTAGTGTTAGGGTTAGGGTTAGGGTTAGGTTAGGGTTAGGGTTATGGCTAGGGTTAGGGTTAGTGTTAGGGTTAGGTTAGGGTTAGGGTTAGGTTTATGGCTAGTGTTAGGGTTAGGTTAGGGTTAGGGTTAGGGTTAGGGTTAGGGTTAGGTTAGGTTAGGGTTAGGGTTAGAGTTAGGAGAGTTAATAACAAAAACAAGAAAAGGAAGGAAACAAAATCACAGTGTGACCAAATGCAATGCCACCCTGAACACAGCCCTGTGTCATAGGTACAGAAATTGGGGTTACACTGGGAACCATCCAGATACAGTGTGTTTGCAACTTAACATTCTCTCGTCTGCCCAGTTTCTCTTTGGCGAGTAACCATATCTTTGAAACGTTGCAGAAATGCTTGTGCATAACTCGTACACTATATAACCCATTCAATGTGAATAGGATCGACGGATTGAACGAGCCAATGGCTGAAAGTGTTTTTCTGCCGACACGAGACAGAGCTTATTTTAAATTTGATCTTTCTCCATTGACTTTGCATTGCATTAAGCCAAGCTAAGATCATTTCTGGCTTCTACCAAAAAAGTGAAACATACCTAAAACCTGTTGTGTGACAGAATGATTAGTTAGATAATTAGAAGTTATCATAAGTGGTTTTTCGGTAGAAGCCAGAAATTACCTTATCTTATCTTAATGCGGGTGTGGTTTTCAGAGTAGCCCTGGATTCAGGATAGTGGAACGTTTACTACTTGTTCAATGAACCCGTTGAATGCAGCAAACGTTTTCGATTCAATTTGATTAGTGTCTTTCAGTAAAAAAAAGTTAATTTGAACGTTCAAAACATTCAGTCCACTGAACGCATCCAAGGTGTTCAGAGGTTGCACTCTGTTTCTGTACAGGTATGAGTTTGGCTCCGCCCTCTTCGTGGGCTGGGCAGCTGCCAGTCTGACGGTGCTGGGCGGGTCCTTCCTGTGCTGCTCCTGCTCCAATGAGGACAGACGAGGGCAGCAGTACTACCGCCAATCACAGCCCTCAACAGCCAGGGAGTACGTGTAAACCCCGCTCACACCCCCCCCCCCCCGTCCCGCCCCCCCTGTCCCGCCCCCTACTCCAGCAGCCGCCCAAACAGAAAGCAGAGAACACGCTTAGCCCCGCCCACTTTTACTAATACTAACAGCTAACAATGAGAGTGATGACACATACACATATTCTCAGTCGTGCAGGTAAATACCCTTGGGAATGTTATGCTGCTGGATTGGAAAGGTTTTATGATAATGCAGGCTAACTAACTCAGAAATTATTCATGAGCGTATGATTCAACTTTAACAAATGTTTTTGTGACATGAGTGGAGAGTTTTATGTATTTTTAATTAGACCAAATCAATGCAACACAGCTAATCTCACCTATACTCTCCTGAGTTACAAGAAACCGTGTTCAACATTTGAAAATAAATTATTTGAGAATGAAGGGAGAGGCAAAGTACACATCCCAGTTCCCTTGAAACAACGGACACAGGGAAAGCTCACCTGGCTCACCTGGCTCACCTGGCTCACCTGTGGCCAAGCGTTGCTGTGGGCATTTCCCAGTTCGCCGCCATCAGTCCCCATGCTTCCTGGTTGGAGCTGCATGTGTGTGTGTGTTGGCCCCACAATCCCCTAGTATCTTCACTCTCCACTGGCGCAGTAAGGCTGCCACTCCACGAAAGTACAAAAAATAAGTAAATCAATGTTTTTATGGATGTCAGAAAAAGGTTTGTGATCTCTTTTAAATTACTTTATTCCGAAGTGTCTACAAAATACCACTTTATCTCCATTGCTTCTGCATTCTGTTAAGGAAGACTTACATCTTAACTGCTGTTTAGATGTGCCACAAATGGCTGAAAAGAAGAATCTGGCAGACTCAATCAACTACATTTCTGTTCTTGTCTATAGTATGTATTTAAAAGTATGTTAATGGGTAGAAATCTACAGTACAGGCCCAAAGTTTGGACACACCTTCTCATTCACTCGAATAAGAAGGTGGCCAAATGTTTGGCCTGTACTGTATGTGCTAGTTCTGTTGTGCAGACCTGAATAGCCTTGTTTCAAGAGATTCACAAACTTTTCGAATGAATAACATTGCTGTTCTGGATCTACTTGCAGCATTAGCTATGGTATTAAATAAATGTGCTTCTACCTATTTGTTGTTAATAAACACACTGACTGATTTGCTATATGGTGGAGGTGAAGATTTGTACCACTGATAAAGAGGCAGCATGTTGATAATCAATACCAGGTGCTAAAAGATGCTTCATCATTATGCTTCATGTACTAACACTTTTGTTGAAGACATTTAAAACTAATTTGTATCAACATGTACTTTAAATACCACTAGCTACATGACCTACTACACTCTGTTACAACTTTAACATACTTGTATCTCCTGTAGCACTCAATGAATAATCCTGTAAACAATTATAATCTAAATCTAGAGGGAACTAATATAGCAAAATTAACATAGTTGGCTTTGTAAAAATGGTTTTGTAAATATATTACAAAATACAAATTAAGAACTTGCTGATTTAGAGATTGTGTGGGTTTGGTGGGGGGGGGGTCAATCATCACTTGCCTGTCAACAACAGCTGTACTGAAATATAAAGTGTTCAACACGGCTGATGTAACTGCTGAAGTCTTCAAGGAAACATTGAGACATTATTTTACCTCATAAACTGTCTTCATCTCCACTAACCTTTACTGTAAGAGCCCCTAGTCCACAGCAAATGAGGCCTTCAAACTGCAGCTCATTCACCATTTATTCCTACTTGCAATGTGACTAATATAAATTACAGTAGCCAGCAGACATGTAGCAATTTTACCTCTCATAATCTTTTTCACTTTACAATAAAGGTAATTAATAAGTCATAAGATAATTTACAAATTAAGTGTGTGTTTACATATTCATTCATAGTTTTACATTCATAAATGGTAACAAATTACCAAGTTCTTCAAAATGTTCAAACGGGTGCCTTAGCTATCAAATGGCTTATTCTTCTTAGTCTGGCTTAGTCGCTAACTAGCTCGCTAAGCCACAATAGTTAATTCGGTTGGGAAAGCGCCCAGCTGCCATTGTGCAAACAAATGATTTAAGTACAAAATAATTACTTTATTTCCACTTCATTAGAACATGACTTAATAATTGTCATTATAATTAAGTGTTCATCTCCTTCAAAGCCTATATCATCACAGGCCTCCTCACCCACTAACATTGCGTTAGCGGTGACATCTCAATGTCTGTTGTTCCCCTCCTGACCTAATCCTGTTCTTCTCTGACTGTCTTCTTCTTCTCTAATTCAGGGCAGAGTTGTTGAGTGAAACTAGTTTCCCTGACTGATCAGCCCCCGCCTCTTTATCGAGGACTGTCCGCCTGTCCCATCACTGTCTCCCCTTCCCCCTTTTCTGCCTCCTAGCTCCCAAATGTGGGCCCTCTGTTTTCTTGTATTTGAGTATAGCATGTCCCCAGTCCCATGATTCGTATGTATGTCTTCACCTCATCATCGTTTCCCAGGATATTAAATATGGTCCCCCCTGCCTGTGTTTGTATCTCTACCTGCTGAGCCTTCTTGTACATATGGACTCTGTTATTAAAGCATTACACATGGTTCTAGACCTTCTCCTTTAAAAGTGGGCTGCGAACCCCATGCTAGAACTTTTCCCTGGTCTTATTATTTACTGAATGTTAACTGTATGAGATGGGAGTTTTTGTCAATTATATAGCCTACACTTGTGATCTTTTAGTTTATTTTCAGTAAAAAGTATGATTGTTCATTGACTGAAACATGTTTTTTTTCCCTTTGAATTGCAGACCAAATGTTAAAAGTACCCCACCAGAGAAAAGGGAGCAGTACTTGTAGTTTGGGAGAGTCTTCTGGCCTAGATTTTGGCAACAGACAAACTACTCTCACTGAGAAGAGCAAAACAGACAAACAGACTCACAGAAGAATGAGTTCAGTAAAGTTTCAAAGAGGAGTCTTTTTTGTTGTTGTTAAAGTACACAAGTATTTATTACAAGCGGTTTTGAAAGAGTAAAACTGTTGCAGGGTGAAATATGGATCTGTTTGTTGTCTTTTTGTCTGTTTTGTTGTTTTTGGGAGAGATGTTCATTCAGGGTATGTTTCTATAACATGTTAAAATGCCCACGTCTATGTACCTTCTGTATTCTTTTTTTTACTACATATATAATATTTTACTACAGCGCCTTATAACACATCTTTGTGCACACGTATGTTTGACAAAATGGATTCCATAGCACCTCACCCTGTCTGGGGGAGAGTCATATTTCAGTAAGCAGTCACTTTACATGCCACATATTGTATGCATAGCTTCTGTATACACACACAGTGCCTCTTATTAAGAAAGATCTACCTGCCTAGCTCTTCAACATAATACTTATAGTGTCACATTCCTGTAAAGCTACATAGGACAACCTTTTTTAGGTTAAAAGTAACTTTCTGAATTGCCATTGGACATAAGCCTCCTTGAATTTGTCAAAATGAATGTTAGCGTACTGGGATAGTATATGCTGCCACACAGGAAGTGATGTCACCTGATGGGATTTCTATGTCGACAGCAAATAAGAGAAAATGAAAAAGCCTGCTTGTGACAGCTTTGATGAGCATACAAAGTGCAACCTTGTCTTATGACCAATTTACCATGTTATCCTATGGGAGTTTTGAGACGATGTGAGCTTATTTTTAAGTAGCCTCAACCTCAATTGAGGATTTACCCAAATACATTCATGTTTTTTGCTGAGCACCATTATAATTTGGTGCGAAAGAGTGAACTGTTGCCATTACTGATTACTCAAAGATGGACTGTGTGCTAAGTGAATGCTAGATGGTGTAATCACGTGATGCATACATTTATTTCCCATGCGTTTCCTTTCACTAATATTTACCTCCTCAACGTTGTGTTATCATCTCATTTACAATATACTGTACCCATCTGTTTATTTTAGAATAAAGTAAACAGAAATAAAAATGCCTTGGATCAATGATATTCCCTGACTTCTCACTTTAAATCTAACCTTGTCCGGTTCACCTCTTCCCCCACCCGGAACACTTCTTTTGCTCCCTGCTGTTTGATAATTGCAGACACAGAATTCCATTTCCGCTTCAGTAACCTGTGGAGCATTCCCAGTGGCATGCCACAGGCCATGGATGTTTGTAAGGATTGCTGCATAATGGTGCTTTTGCATCGTTTCAATTAACGACCATCTGGATAGACAGACAGCCAGATAGATACAGAAGATGGATAGAGAGAAAGGTAGAGTGGACACTGTTGAGATATAGATAGATACATCGATAAATACTGTAGATAGATTTAAAGAAAGGTAGAGTGGACACTGTTGAGATATAGATAGATAGATCGATAAATACTGTAGATAGATTTAAAGAAGTTGAAGTTGATACAGTGGATACAATAGATAGATAGAAGTGGATACACAGATAGAAGTTGATACAGTGGATGCTATAGATACACAGTAGACGGATATATAAAGAAGGATACTATAGATGGATAGAAGTTGATACAGTGGATACTATAAATACAGATAGATAATATTATGTTAAAACAGAACTATAGATAGATAACGACTGTAGATGGATACAAGCAGGACATACTGCATACAGTATATCATGATTGTTATGTCTTATTTTTTAATTGTTATTGCTGTATGTATGTATTTATTTATTAGTTATTTCTATGTATTTGTTTTTGCCTTTTAACCCTCCTGTCAAACACACACCTTGTTGTGCCAGCAGTGCACATCATATGCTTGTGTAAGATGTAGAAGTAGGTCTAGCACCTTCTTTTTGGGGTTTTATTGGGATTTTATAGTCAGTTAGACCCGGAGGACATCACAAGGGTTAAAACAGATAGATAACCACTGTAGATGGATACAAGCAGGACATACTGCATACAGTATATTGTGATTCGGTATTCTTAAAGGTTTCTACTTTGAATGCCCTCTTCTTGACCAAAATCGTCAGTCCTCCTTAGGAGACAAACCTCAGTCCATACAGCAGCAGACAGCATTACGATGGGAACATTTTAGTCACTCGTGGGAACAGAGCACTGATGTGAAATCTCGCACACATATGATGTGCCGGTACTCCCCTGCACTAACTTATGATGGGTTTGAATCTACGATATGTGTGGCAGCCATTTTAAGCATGTAGAATTTTAAAGAAAAGTAAAATGATCAACTGGGGGGTTGCTCTGAACAGAAATTGTTTATACCAAGGAGGTTCATAGCATTAACATGTAATGCATCTTTTCAGTAAACTTTGAGTGAGCACGAGCAGAAATTACTTGGTTCTGTAAATAAGAATATTACACATTTAAATTAAAAGTTCTCTAATGGGATGTCAGATATGCAAAGATTGAACTGACTGAGTTGACACAACATTGCTGTTACAACCATAAGTGAACCCATTTAGAGTCAGCGTTTAGAGCATGAAGTAAACACATTCAGCTTTCCAAGTGATTGATGTTTGCATGTGTTTATGTTTAAGACTTGGTCATCCTGGTGATTTTAGAATGTGACAGTGGAAACTGAAACTATTTGAGCATTGTGCATTTATTGTAAACATGGCTTTAAATGTAACTTTTTTCTCTTTCTGTAAATAAAGACCAACTCCAAAGATAATTCACTGAAATGAAAACAACAGAAAGGGCACAATTCCTGGAAACAACAACATCAATATGTGTAATTGTAGAGATTTAGACAGTGATAATGATAATGGTTAGGAAACGTACTTTAGGCTGCGGGATTGGCAACAGGAAGGATTGTATGAATGTTATAGTACATTAACAGGATTATTAGTCAGTTCTCATAGTAATTCAAAGTTACTCTCACTGCTCTGAATCATCGGTGTATGAGAGCAGTTAGAGAAGACAGATTGGTTTGAAACTTAGATTTTATTACATTGAGATTAGAGGGGAAACAAGTTTGCGCCAGGGATACACATAAGGCACTACACTTCGTATGAGTATACCCTATGCATTGTTTATCAGTGGTTTGTGCCCGCCTAGGGGAACTTGAAGGTACTACAGGGGATAAGTAAGGTATAAGTAGCCTATTTATATTTTCTACTTGTACAGTATTTAGGCTCAATATTCAATACTACATTTATATGATAAAATCCTATAATTATGTTTTTCTTTTAATGACTGTTACAGGGTACTGGTAAAGGAAAATAATTTCAAGGAACAGAAAACAGGCACACAGAGCTTACATTGTGGCAGACCTTGGTATTTATGCTGACAGTTCAGCCAATGAGATTGTTGGCAGTAAACCAGATAAGTCTGTGTACATTTTAAATGATTCTTTAAATGAAGTGGAACTCTAATACAATATTTGAATGTATATAGACAATAATAACAGACAATAGCGATACTTTGAATAAAGGTTATCCATTGTTCACATATTTGTATTATTCGAATTTGGGGGTGAGGCTTGTGCTTGGTTGGTCAGAAATTAATCAGCAGTAATAATAATAATAATAATATTAATAACCAGTACTAACAGAAAACACATTTTGTATTGTTGTTTATAGTTTATTACCATTAAAACCAAAGAATGGACTGAATGTGAGGAAATCCTCCACTCTGTAACCACAAACCACAAAGCCCACATCAGACTAGATTTAATTTTGTATCATTTTGGGATTGCAAGATGCAGTACCACCCTGTAACTACCAGAGGTCGCCAGAGACAGACAACATTATGGATATTAATTAATCAGAAGTGTAAGCCTAAAAAAGAGTGCTACTCCAGCAAGCAACCACTGTTGACAATAGAAGGGACCATATGTGGCTTAGGAAAGGGAAGTTTGGGGTTCCCTGCTGGAGCTGCTACCCCCGTGACCCGACTCCGGATAAGCGGTTGAGGATGGATGGATGGATGGACTGTACAGTACAACTAAAGAGAAAACATTTAGCTACGTTTATAATATTTCCAATCATTTCTCTACCACAAATTATACCACAAATATATCTAAAATTATAAATTATTTTATTGCCTTTGTGTCACCTGGATATCAATAATTACTGCCTGTTTCAATGAGGTTTGGGGAGGCGGGCCCAAGAAAAGGGGAATAGAGAGCGAGTCAGATCTCTCATATGCGCTAGAGGCGACAGGTTACAATAGGAGAACCGAGTTAAGTGTGTGATTGCCGTGGTTACGGCCAACTGTAACCGAGTGTTTCAACAAACAGGATTTAATGCAAGTCGTTGTATGAGGAGTCTGTGAGAACCCGGGTCGTTACAGAGTGATTTCCTCAGCTGTCAACTTAAAACTGTTTTTCATTTAGTTGGTTGGCGAGCCGAAGAAACATGTCATCCATACTCCTCAACCCCTTATCGAAGGTCAGGTCGTGGGGGCAGCAGCTCCAGCAGGAAACCACAAACTTACCTTTCCTAAGCCACATTAGCCAACTCTGACTGGGGGATCCCGAGGCGTTCCCAGGCCAGTGTGGAGATATATTTACATTTACGGCATTTTGGAAGACTTATCCAAAGCAACTTACATGTAGTACATTTTGTCATATAGTTGGACATTCACAAACCGATGGCGGTGCAAACCATGCAAGGAGCACCTAACCACTGGGAGCAATCGGGGTTAGACATCTTGCCCAAGGATGTTTGCAGGTAGAACCCACAACCATCCGGCTGGGAGTCAAAAATCCAGACCACTAGACCACCCTAAACAGCAAATATAATCTTTCCACCTTGTCCTGGGTCATCCCCGAGGCCTCCTCCCTGCCTGGAACACCTCCCTAGGAAAATGCAAATTGACGATGATCAGCCATAGAGTTAGTCGGTTTCGGAAGTTCCTCAAAGTGTTCCATTGCGAAATTACTGCCTCAGTTGAGGTCAACAGCATCCCATCCCTTCTGTACACAGAAGGGTTCCCCGTTTCCCCTTCCTGAGGTGGCATATAGTTTTCCAGAAACACCTTGGTGCCGACCGAGAGTTCTTCTCCATGTCTTCTCCGAACTTCTTCCACACTTCTTTGCCTCTTTCGCGGCCGAGGCTGCAGCCCTTCGGGCCTGTCGGTACCTTGCAACTGCCTCTGGAGTCCTCCAGGATAACATATCCTGGAAGGCCTCCTCCTTTGGTTGGACAGCTTTCCTGACCACCAGTGTCCACCACGATGTTCGAGGCTTACCGCCCCTTGAGGCACCTAAGACCTTGAGGCCAAAGCTCTCTGAAGCTGAACATTGCTCTCTCAAGTTCAATGTCCCCAACCTCCACAGGGGTGCCAGAAAAGCTCCGATGTGTGAGTCGAAGATATCGCGGACAGGGGCCTCCTCCAGACGTTCCCAATTCACCCTCACCACCCGCTCGGGCTTACCAGTTCTGTCCAGAGTCTTCCCCCACCCCTTGACCCAACTCACCACCAGATGGTGATCAGTTGACAACTCCGCCCCTCTCTTCACCCAAGTGTTCAGAACATGTGGCCTCAGGTCAGAAGATACGGTTACAAAATCAATCATCGACCTTCGGCCTAGGGTGCTCTGGTACCATGTACACTTATTAGCATGCTTAAGTTCGAACATGGTATTTGTTATAGACAGTCCATGACTAGCACAGAAGTCTAATAACAAACACCCACTCGGGTTTAGATCAGGGAGGCCGTTCCACCTAATCACACCTCTCCAGGGACCTCCATCATTGGACACGCATTAGTGTTGTGATGTGATGTGATATGATGGTATAATGCTTTAAGAATTAAATTAGCCCAGATTAACCCTCCTGTTGTCAAACACATTTCCTTATTCTGACAGCAGATGGCCCCACCTACTTATGTTTTTATAGGTTATATAGACCTCATATGTCTGTGTAAACTGTAGAATTAGAATAGGCGCCTTCTATCTGGCACATAGAGGTAGTGTGTTGGGTCTGTTTGACCCAGAGAACAGGAGAAGGGTTAATTAATTTTGTGTAAAGTGTAGTGTAAATGCTTTTATCCTAGCATACCAATTAGACTGGGGTACATTAACCCTCCTGTCACCCTAGGGTTAGGCTAGAGAAGAGATATTTTGCATGTCATTATTGTGGGTTATAACTCTCGTCCTGTTGTCCTAGGGTTGAACCACGGGGCTGCCTTTTGTGAGTCATTTTGACCCCAGAGCGACAGGAGTGTTTTTCTAGAGTTAGGAAACAAGGTTTGAGAAGGTTAATCCTCTTGTTATCTTTGGGTCAAAATGGTTAGGTTAACATTGTTAATTATATTATTTAGTATTAAACATCCTGTTGTCATAGGGTTGTACCACAAGGCTGCCTTTTGTAATTTTGACCCCAGGGCGACGGGAGAATTAAGACGAAGTACAAAATATTATGTACACCAAAATATGAAATACAAGCATATTTGAAGTACAAGAAACTGCTTTACTGAGTACAGCAATGTTCTTCAACTCCAGATGATGGAGAATGGTTGGTGAGATATAAGCATTTTACAGTAAATGTTAGCCAATCATGATGAAAGGTGCTGATCTAAATAAATGGGAGGGCCGAAGTGGCACAAGTTGTTGGGGTACAAATAAAGGACTCACTGCTGAGTCCAATGATACCCCTATCAACTCTCTAGGACCACAATTTGGCAAATTATAGCCATTTAAGATTTCTCGACCAATCAGAGACAAGCATGGCTAATCTTCACCTCCAATAAGAGCAGACACGCCACACACAAACACATGAAAAGATAACACAAACAACTTTCAATGCTTAAAGTGTTTAATGTTTCAGAATACAAGCAAGAGTTTAAGGTATAACATAAACAGCACAAGTCCTGAGAGTCGCTCCATATACAGATAAGTTAACTTGTCATGCCGTCTCATCGTAAGCACTACAACGACAGGAAAGCATAGCAGTGATGTTGATAATAGAGCAGTGGTTCTCAAACTATGGGCCAGGACCTTCCAAGGGGTCGTCAAATGCAACAGAGCACCATTGTTTTTTTAAGCTATTTTAATTTCAAATCTGTATTGATTATCTCAAATTACAGGTACATAACAAAACATATGTTTGTTTTGTATATTTTAATGCTACCAAAATAATGGAGCACATACTCATGCATGATGCTGGTCAGTCACAACCAATGAATCACTTGTTTTGAGGTCACAGGTCCAACAGTTATAGAACCACTGCATTAGAGAACCTCCAGATGGGCGGGTCTTATGACACTTAGGGCCTACAGTATGTACTGTGTGAATGTTAGAGAAAGCCAGTGAGCAATAAGGGAATAAGAAAGTGGTCTCAGATGTGTTTGGCACAGACATAAGGTAAGACATTGTTGCATCCAAGGTCGTTCCATTGCTTTGAGGCTGAAAATAGAAGACATGGGTGTGATTAAAATCTTAGACTTGTTATTAGTGATCTCAGACGTGTCATCACAGTGCTTACCCTCTGTACACAAGGGGCACTTTGTTTATATACTATATAACAGATAGTATAGACATAAATCTGTAAGTGAACAACTTACCGCCCCAGTTTATTGAAAGGCAACATTCGTTTCCACCATTATTGTTAGGTTCACCTGGGTACCAGTTGACCCAGTTAAATTTGGAGCCGTCAATCCAAAACCACATGCCATGCTACAAATGAGAAGACAAGAGTGCCCAGTGACCACCACTGTAACAGCCTGGCTCAAAGGCACAAGGGACAGCTACATCGAGCCCTGTGTTTTCAGATTATATTGTACCTGCACTGCAGTAGAGCCTCCAAGCCATGCAGCAGGTTTAGAAGGAGCATTCTTTGTTATCAGAGCCTGAACAACTTTATACTCCCAACGACTGTGCACTGATGCTAGGTGACCTCCCAGTAACTGACAGTGTTTCTGCAGACACAGCAAGAGACATGGAGAGAGAATGAAACACATTTATGATTATCACTAAACAATTAAAACACTAAACTGAAGCCCTATGGTGCCATGTATTTACATTACATTTAGATTCTGTTTTTTAGTGATAATCACTTCATTATATCATTATCATGAGAAAACGCTAAGTTTGTTTACTACTGGTTCCCGATCGCATGCATGTGATTCATGTATCTTGTTAAGGACCACAGCACACCTCTGGCAGAGACACACCAAAGGCATTACAAACATATTACACAAGGTTTTCTGTCACGGTGTGCTGTGGTCCTTAACAAGATACATGCATGTGATGCATGTATCTTGTTAAGGACCACAGCACACCTCTGGCAGAGACACACCAAAGGCCCATAAACATATTACACAAGGTTTTCAAATGTTGAAATGTTCAAATGTACATTTGTATCACAGCCCCTCCACATTACTACGTCTTAGAATAAGGTACAAATATAACAGTTTGCCTCAAGTGAGACCAAATCACACACACTGTCAAAGAAATAAACAAACTGAATAACTCATCAACTGAGCTATAGCAGTGAGCTTAAGCCGCTGACTTAATTATGTCATCATGATGACATAATTAGTTGTCGTTAATAAAAACTGAATGTCTGTAAATAAAATATCAATTCATGGCACCTTAGGGCTTCCATATGGAAGAGACTAGTTTGTATCAATATAATATTGATTTAAATATCCACTGTCAATAAGCTCAGTACCTCAGCTTGAACCCAATTCTTTCCTGCTGAAAAGAATTGGAAACAGCGATGACCATGGCGAAAGAATCCATTCTGACATTTGTGATGTTCTATGAGAGCAGTAGAATGAGATTCAGATTAAATTAGCACAGTGATTACACCAGTCTGAGTGTACAGATAAACATATAGGTAAATAATAAGACGTCTGTTGAAATGGTTTTGCTTCCATGACCTGCCACCTTTGGTTGGCCATTGTTAAGGTTATGGTCTGGATCTGTGTGTGTGTGTGTGTGTGTGTGTGTGTGTGTGTGTGAAGACTTACTCTTATGGGCCAGAGCCATCCCAGCCAGGAGTAGAACAATCACACTGATCTTCATTGCAGTCATGATGAAGGTGGTTAGAAGGATGAAGATGTCAACCTGCAGGAGAGACACAGCTTACTGATACAATGAGAAGTGAGCAGAATCAAACGTATTTATAATGTGCTTTACATTACAGTGTAATAGCACATTAAACAATATAACATAATTATAATTACTATGAACATATATAAATCAATAGATATTCATAAGTATCCATATATATTAATACATGAAAAACAAATGAAGTGCAGGACCCATACAGACAGATATGTACGTCTATATTTAAAAGGAGTGGAACAAGAGAGAAGAGGAAAGTTAATTCAGTGAGGTTAAAATAAAGGTTAAGGTGAACCTGGTTTTCTTGGTGAGCCTGGAGTTAAGGTCCTTGTCCTTCCTCGGTGTGGATAGTGATGACCATGGCAAAGTGCTGCCCTTATATACATACTGTACATGGATGTTGTCTTAAGTAAATAGATAGGGTGTGTAGTGAACACACAAGTGTGACCTTTTGACCGATGTATAATACACGTACGCAGCCCCTTCTCTTTCCCTGTTTCGACATCTGCTGAAATATGCTTACTCAACCACAAGATCTTAACCCTCAAATGCGATATTTCTGAGTACATTACGAGGGTTAAAAATTCTGGGTACACATATAAGCAAGCTCCACTCGCATCTTCAGTATAAAGATAACAGAAAGGAGGTTACTGTTCTTATCCCATATTGCGGTTGGATCACAACTGCCTGCTACTATAAATATACGGCGGACCTGCATGTCAGGGTTCGACCTTAGCAGACTGCTCAGACACTCTGTAAGGGTTGTACCATTCTTACAAGAATTAAATAAAACCAACAATGACAAGTTCTGTTGTCTCTCAGTTTATTCAGATCTAGATATTATTTTTCCACTACAAACTTGGTGACGAGGATGGGATCCCGCGAGTGGTCGTTTCAGACATCGGACAGGCAGGGTTTATCGTCAACCTGAAGACACCAAAAGAATTCAGCCTCTACCCCTAAGTCATATTAAGGGACGAGGGGACTGCTGTCGATGTTCCTGATCTCCACCGCCGGGCTTCCATTGAACTAAATTCCCCACGCAACCAGTATCTGAATACGGCGTGACACAGAATTAAATCTTTGTGATTTAAAGGGGTAAAAAGTGACTGATATTTTCACTAGTTACATATCTATGTATGACATTGAATCCGTGTAAGGCATCCTCTCCCCGTAGTAAGGGTTAAGAAGAATATTACTACTTAACGTCCACCTTGGTGAAGGAGTCTAGACATATCACTCGGTTATCCCTCTCGTGAAAGGATCTGCTTTGGGGAGACATTCCCAAAAAGACTAGTATCTTTGATCAGAGCCACCGTTCGCCTAGAGGGCTGCGAACGGAAAGGATTGCACATTTCCTATGGGACCATGTGTTGATGTCATGACAAAGAAATATGAACTAGAATAAACTGAATGTTTGCAAACTTGAGCTAAAAAAATTATAGGAAAAAATAAATAAATATATAATAATAATAATAAATGAGGGTAGGGAAACAATAATAATATTAATAATTAATAAAGAAAGAGACATCCCGTATGTCACCCAAATAACTCTCTGCCAGGCACTGCAGACCATGAGAGATCATCAACTATCTGAACTATTCACCCAAAACCCCAATCAGCGCAACCCGGCAAGAAACTGGAGAACGGCAAGGAAGGATGGAAGAGAAAACGTACACCTTAACAGCAACAGTGAATGAACGAGGGAAAATGCCTCCACTGTGGCTCTGAGGGACATTGGGCACAAGACTGTAAGAACAAAAGAAACCCACAAAAAATGAGGCAAAACCAGCCTAACACTGGTGATTGACGGAGAAAGGCACCTGGAGAGGGACTATGAGGCTTGTTGTGGGTCCAGTAGTGGTAAGCAACACCTGACACATAACACACACACATCCACGATTGATAAGCTTGCTTGCAATGAAGACACGCTTACACCGCTCAGCAATGAAGACACTTTTTTGCAATGCATATCAGAAGGTATCTCTGACTTTGAGCAGGAACCCACATATGTTGCATAGACCCATGAAATGTTGCCCGCAGGGGCAATATGTTGGCGGGACCCCTTTTACCTGTTTAGGTTCAACACATTCTGTGTTGAAAGGGGGGAATTATATAGCACCTCCCATGGATACATCTAATGTGTACATTGGGAAATGTTAAATTGAACGTTTTAAATATTGAAATCAAATTCAAATATTGAAATCAAATTCAAAATGTAGAAACACAAATGTTCATCTTTTCAGTAATATTAATCTCTTCTATATTCTTATCAGTGGCTGTTATGTAAGACACAGACGCATGCTGCCTCAGAAGAGGAAGCTCTCCTACAGAGGGCTCACCACAGAGTGACTTCCTCTCACACTGACTTCATGCAACATGACTCTTTGCATTACACCACACACATCTCTGTCTCCGACCGAGACTACACCTTTGAAAGCAGGTGGCAAGCCACACAACAGACAAATTAAACAATTACTAGAAGCTACATGTATTAGAGCACTCACTTCTGTGCTTTATCAGTAATTCTGACACAGGAGCAATCACAGCTAAATGATGTAATTTATGACTTCCCACACATTTCTTTGGCAAAACACAAATATTCCCTTTGACAAGATGTGGGAGTTTGGGTGCACAAACCCCTGAAAGTGAATGGCAGCCAACTTCTGATCCAAATGTGCGGCACAAAGCAGTCCTGGGTGTAGACAGACAGAGGCTCAGCCTCACCCTAGGTGTCACCAGGCATGTGGAGCTTTTAAACAACTCGTCCACATCATCCTAAAGGAAGTAAATTCACATCCCTTGTTGCAACAATCTTCCCCTTTATTGTGAACCCTGACTAAGTATGATGTTGTCCTAGTTAGAAATGTTGAGCCCATCCTCATAACTGAAGTTAAACTTTATGACCTCAAGAGATTTTATTGCATATGTAATGGAATGCACAAGCTTGGCAGCTCCAGGACAGTGGGAGCTAGAGGGCTACCATGAACTATATACACAGTGAAGAAGACATCCCTACAGTATAAAAGGAGCAATAATTAAGGGTTGGGGGGTGGTTACCTGGTGGTGTACAGGAATGGGGTAAAGTGGATGGTTTGGTCTTGGTGGTGTTGTCTAATTTCTTTCAGTTTTTGTTTAGTCTCAGGCAGGGCGGCCGACCTGCCTGTGACTGCACACTGCCTACTTTCCCCTGGGAGCTGCAGCCAGAGGCGAGTGGGTGCATTTGCTGTATGATTAATTGGTATATCGTTATATTTTTTTAGTTTTTTAACAGTAAATATAATAAAGTAGTTTCAAATGTGATTCTTTTAAACAACCCGGTGTCCGCTGGCTGTAGTTGGGGCTCCAGTAGACTCGCTGCCAGGCCTTGTGTGTTTAGTGTGGTTTGAGTGTGCAATTTGTGTTACTTGAAAAGTTTTTTTAATTGCTGTGGTATCCCAATTGTGTATTTTCAAATATTTCCGTGCCACCACCACCACCCTGGTTTGCCACTCCTTCGGCACTGTCCGACTCCCACGCAATGTTAAAGAGGCGTGTCATCCGCGACATCCCCTCATCAGAGCTTTTAGCATTTCCGGACGGATCTCATCAATCCCCGGGGCTTTGCCACTGTGTAGTTGTTTGACTACTTCAGTGACTTCAGC
>JAODUG010000020.1:2838171-2848171 GCA_027564795.1 Aphredoderus sayanus | reverse complement strand
GGCGGGTTGAGAGCAGTGAGGAAGAGGACACAGACGAACGGGGAATGACCCAGCGGCTGGAGGACATCCTTAAGGAGTCCAGCGGTGAGGCTCCTGTCTCCACACACACCTGTTGTGAAGGCCTGTGAAAATGCAATATTAGGTGGTACAATGTGTACCACCTAAACCTATTACACTTCTTACTATTCTCATAACACGATGAAGAAGGGCTTTGAGTTTAAAAGTATCAATTGTTGAAAATATCACAGCAGGTTTGAGTTAGTTATATATTGTAAGTTGGATTTTCTGCTTGATTTCTTCTTAGCGTTTCAACTTCCAATGTAAAAGTTTACACCAGACCGGAAAGTATCCACGGGGCCGCTAGACGCTTATATAAGCTACTGTCGTCATTAGAGCCTGCTGGCCAATACCCAGCCACACATTTAGTGCTGGCTGCTAGATAACACAGAAGATAATAGCCTAGATTCACATTGTGACGTAGGAAAAGTTGTGTGTGTGTGTGTGTGTGTGGGAGATATTGCTTGTGGTTCCATTTCCAGCCGTATAAAATAGGATGTTATCTTGTTGTACAAAGAATTTCAACTGAACAACTGCCATGAGAAAACATGGGGATATGTCAATGTTAAAACTTGAATCATTTGCTCAAAGCAGGGCTGCTGAATTTACAATGATTGTGTGTGTGTTGTGCTCTTTAACTCCAGGTCCTTTAGTGGCTGGGCGGACCAAAGACTTTGTGCAGAGGATCCTGGCTGCCAGTCAGAGCCAGGGCAAGCCTCCACCTCAGCAGGAGGATGAGGCAGTGGGCTAAACACAGCCCCCTCCCCCCCACCGTAAGACAACTCCCAACTGCTGCTGACATCACCGGCATTCTGTGTTCTATACGTGTGCGTTTGATGTGTACATACTGTATGAATGTGTATGTGTTTCCCCTCCCGTGTGCCGTACCGTACCCTGTTGTGCCTATGAATAGACATTGCACTGTTTTGTAGTTGGTTGTATTGGCAGGGGACCCGGTAGTGAGCTTAGGGCACAGGGGGCATTTGAGGACAGACAGGACAGCACTTATGGGGAAGTGGGCGAAGGTGCTGTACTATAACAGACATGAATTTATAGCTGTTGTCACGACTCTCAGAAAGATGCAGGAAAGGCGTAATTGTCTCCCCCAAAATGACCCGCCATGTTGATGTGAAACAGCAAATGGCATCGAATGCACCTTAATTCTGCCTGACCAAAGATGGCACTGCCAAACCAGACCCAGTCACACACTGCCTAAACCTCTCACGAGATGCTGCCAACCAGTAACCTCCACCCTTGGAGAGAGTCAGAAACTGAAATATTGATTGCTGTAATGGGTACTGATCACCTGTGTTGCACTATGACTGGTGATGTGAAAGGGGCTGGGTGTAAATCTATAATACGGCACTGTCTGAATGTCTGCTCAGTATGGAAAATGTCTTCAATGCCTGTCCCAAGCCCTCTGCTCACCCCTGACCTAAGTATGTAGCACACCGTTATCAATTGCAATGGCAAGTAGTTCAACTTTAAGCTTTTTTTAGTAAAAAAAAAACAACAAAAAAACACACAACTGTAGAGCTAGAAAGCAAATATGTTTGTTGATTTTTTTTCTTGTATTTTGTTATATGGCAAAGCCACCGCTTATAATGTGGGTTTATTTCTCCTAGAGAATTTGTTTAAAAAAAAAAAAAAAAAAAGAAAAGAAAAGAAAAATCTGCCTTTCCTTCGGTGGTTTTTGCTGAAGTCAGACCTAGTTGTCCAAGGTCTCTAAATGATGGACATTAAAGGTCACGCAGCCTTTGAAATGCACTGTGGTAGGAGCAACCCAGCACCTTTCTAAAGGAGGCTTAGAGCCTCCAAGAGAGAAATAAAGACTCTTGGGACCTTTTATAAATACAACTGTTGAACTTGTGTGAGGTCAAGGTATGTGTTGGATTGGTGCTACTGTACGATGGAAACAAGCAATCCCAAACCTTTGTGGAGCTATAAGGACATAATTGCTGGCTTGGACTTTAGGCCTGAGAACACATACTGTTGTAATAGGCAGTTTGTTTGCATAATGACGCCTTTCTAAAAGTGCCTGAAGCTTAAAGCCACGGGGACTTGTTATTATACCGGATCCTAAACCCTATTACCAGGTCACATTAAACCCACTACCACTAACTGCCGGCCAAACTTTGACCTGACTTGAGATCAAACAAGGATAGATTAGCTTCAGTTCAAAAATTGTGAATTCAGACTAAATCTATATTTGTGCCTGCCAGATGGCGGCAGGTTCCAGGTTCCTGTCTATAGTAGTTGTAGTGAGGCAATACTGCTTTTGTTTTTTTAACCTTGACAAGCTCCTGGTGGGGCTGCATTCTTATACTGTTGTCTCATTACCCAGTTCCATAACAATAGAATTTAGGTTTCAGTCGGTCATTCGGTTTTTCTTGTGTCATTAGATATTTATATAATTTCATCTCTAGGAGGTATGTGTCATGTTAGGGTTCAGACTGTGGTAAACAGAGGTCTGCTGGACCACGCTGGAGCAGATTAATGCAGATATGAAGCCAGACATATGGTCTAAGGATTAGCCAAAATAAAGATTGAATATGGCGGGCGGGGTGGGGTATTTCACGAACCTCGCTTAGGCTGTGTGTAACACTTATTCACCCTAGCTTGATTTAATTCTCCATTAGAACCATTTCAAGATGCCAGCTTGGTTTCCATGACAATTAATGCTTTCCTGCTAGAGTGTTTGAGAGCAGGCTAGATGGGTCCAAGCATTAATTACTGTTTCAGCAGGCCGACAGCAAACCACAATTCAATTTTATTACACTTTGTGAATAATCATATAATTAAATAAACACTAAGAGTAGTCTTTCCTCTTCTAAATATCATCATAACTAAACCTTTATACATCACACCTCACCAACATATTGTTTTAATAGGCTTAGTTATATTTAAAACACAAGGAAGGAAACATAAGGAACATAAGGTGACAAAAGGATGGATTATATTTGAAATTGTACATTTCTTTCAGCTGTAAACCTGATAGTAAAACTATTTACAAAAATAGAAATATAGATAGGATCCTTGAGCAAGACGCCTACTTAATACTAAACAGTTACAGTGTCTGCTCTGTTGTAATTTGCAACACTCATGTCAAGATTTGGAATATTATTATATACTGTATATCTTTTTTCTGGTCGAATATTTAAGTACGAGTCACCATTCCGCAAATATAAACAAACTATTTTTTTCTACTTGTTATTAAATGCAAGTCGTCATGTTCCTCTACCTGTCAGAATGTTGGAAGGATCACGCCAATCTAAAATATCGAGTGAATCCACAGACTTCAGTTAGTCAGGAGTAATTCTAGCCTGGTTCATGAAATACCCCTCCTGGTTCTGACTGTCCAGGAGCTGGCTTCTTAACAGGATAGAGACGCAAATGGAAATGAAGTCACCAAGGCAAACGGAAGCAAACTTGTCAGTCGCAGCTTGTTTGGTTGAAATGGCGCCGGGCTCTCTTCCTCCTCCCTCCCCTCTCCTCTCTGTGCTTGGGAAGCTGCCACTGCTGCCAGAATAGTCACAGGACCTGTAGCTGGCAGCAGGCTCTCTCACAGGTCCTCCCACAACAACAAACAATACCGGCTGTATGGCGGAAGCTCGCAGATCACATGGAAGAAAACTAAATGTAGTCTCCAAAGCTCAGTGTCCACAGGATGTTTGGCTTTCAGGGCTAAAGATGGATTACTCCAGTTTTCCTCTCTCCACAGGGCTGTAATGTGACCCAACACAACAGCTGCCTTGTGCAATAATCTATAGGCTGACATGAAACTCTGCACATTCCATATTTCTGAATTCTATCTAACCTGTAAACCCCCCCGACAGGTTTGAAACTAGCAAGGCAGCATCGTTAATGTGCTTTTATCCCATGGGCTAGCCCTTTAAATGTAAAGCTTAAACAGAGAGTGGCTGTTTTTGGCAAGATAGTTTGTCTTCGCTAACATTCCTGTGTTTGTGTGTACTGTACCTGGTACAAGCCACCACAGTACAGCAGGCAGGAAGAACGCACTACCCTTAATCAACACTAGGTGTCTAATGTCACATCCGTTTATACACACCCTTCATTGCATTATAATGATGCCCCAAGGACATGGATAGCACACAAATTAAGCAATGTTACGATGAATACAGAGTAAATGCTCGCAGCTTTCAAATGCAGTGTCATTGTTCTTAATAGGGAAAACCATTTGAGTTTAGATTCAATTTGGAATAAGCAGCAACTGTCTTGTGTCCTACACTGTTCTCTTCTGTACAGCACAGGGACATCTTTAAAACTAAGACTCTTCATGTGCCAGATGAACACACATGGAAATAAATGTTTATTTAAAAAAGCAAACTTCGGTTAAGCCAAGATGCTTCCAGTGTCTGCACCGAAATAGAGAGGAATATACCTTTAGAAGTTTAAGCTGCTGTGTCCACTGCCCAAAGAAATGTACCTTCAGCGGTCGTCATGTAATGAATTAAGCCACGGCTCTTGTTGAATAGAGCCAGTGTGTGTATGTGTATGCAGCTCGGCCAGGCCTGCAGGCTGAATAGAATCAATGGTAAGACAACACTGGTGAGATGCTGCTGACCTCTGGGTGCCCGTCCTTCCTCACTTTGCCCCCCCCCACCCCCACCCCTCCCTGACAGACACACACAGGGCGCTCTGGTTTCAAAGTAGGAACACTTACGCCAGCCTCGGAGATTCTTATCAAGGCCTTTTAGAAAGCCTTCATATCCCTGTCTGAGAAAGGCACCAGAGCCCTCTCCGTAGTTTTGAGGCTGCCTGCCTTTTAAAGTCCCCCATCCCCTTTGTAAGCAACGTGAAAACCTTTTGGAGATATATGGGCTCAGTCGTCTGGGGGGTTTCTAGTGACAGTTTAGACACGTCTATTGGCTTTAACCTCTAAACCCAAATCACTTATTGAGATAATTGTGATACAGGCACTGGCCAACGAGTTGAAAATACACAAGTGTGGAAATGCTGGTTTTCCATTACAAATGAACAGGGAGTTTTGTGTTGTGTCATATAGTGTACAAAAAACCCTACATCTAACCCAGTCATCACACTACCACAACTGTCTGGGGATGTCCCTTAACACTTCTTTGTGTACAAACCCTTCATAAGTAAGTAACCGTTAAGCAAGTAAAAGTAAAAACATATTTTCTTTTTTTTTTTTCAAGTGCCGTACAATTAGAAGCCTAATATTTTATGTTATTTTGTTGTGAGTGTATTGTATACCTGTATATTGTATATTTTAATATTTATAAGCAGCTGTTGTATTAAAGTCTATTTTTAAAATAATGAGCTTTGTTTCTTTCTTTGTGTGTCAGGAAAAAACCCAAAAATAATTTAAATGATCTTTATTTTAAATCTACATAGTTTTATTGAGCACATTTTTACACCAGTGATGGTTATGGTTTATTTCTTATATTTGTGACTACATTTAAATATTTTCACAGCTCACAACCACCACTACAAAAATGTCAGCTACATTTTTGTTTAGTTTGAAATCAGTGGTCTTGTTCACAATGCTCGCATAAGTGCCAAGAATAAGACAGAAGATATGCACCGACAAAAACATCATGAACCAACTCGACACATTACAAAGAGCTGATACTAGTTTCAGATTTATTGGACATTTTAGTTCACATTGGTATTGGATTCCTTTCATAGCAACCAAAAAGTGAAGTGTCCCATCTGTTGAATTACACATTGCACAATGCCCACTTCTGATAATAACAATAAATGATTGGCCCCTTGGCTGGATAATCCAAACGGAGAAGCTAAATGCTTAGCAACACAAATTAATTTCCATTAATTAAAAGCACACTTGTTACATTTTGAAAATAGTATGAAATAATTTCCAATCTATAAATACAAAAATGAATTATTTGTGAAAATCAGAGTAAGCTCTCATTCTGAGATTAGTCAGGCTTTACATAAAACCAGCCTGGCTGGCGGAATGAGAGCGAGATTACAGACACGCTACACACTAGCACTCCCAGAATCACAGTTTAATGTTATATGAAAGCTGATGCCCTTTTTGCACACAGCTGTGTGCTGAATGCTTATTCTCCCTGTGCAGCTGAGCACCAACCTGTAGGCTGTACACAAGGTTCACTGAGTGCTACTGACATCAGCATCGTCATGGTTTCAGCACTGTCCAATCAGATTACACCGGAGCGCACAGCACAACAGAAAGAACGGTTTAAAACAAACAGGCCTATTATACAATGGACACAATTAAAAGCCACTTCCTATCCATACTTTAAAACGTGTTCACTACTGAGGCTCGCCATGCTGGTTGGAATGATGTGCCCTCTAGCACGCCTGGACCCTCCAGTGTACCAGACCTGCCAGCGTCCAAGCATAAACCAGAGTTCACTTCAGAGCCAATACATTAGATTTAGTTCATTGGATTGTTTGTCATGAATAACAAGATGCATATGTAATACAGTATGCATACTAAGCCATCACAGGACTGAATGGAAATGTACACAGAGGAAAGGGGGGGGGACTAGGGTTCATTTCTTTGGTCCCAACTTAAGGAAAAGGAGCGTTGGTGCGCACCGAGCTAGGGGAGTGTGAACGCACCCTGCAGTTCGACCAGTTCAGTCAGTCTCAAGTCTCGTAGGGAATGGCTTACATCCTGATACCGCCACGCCCGGGTCCTTGCAGAAACAATGGCCGGTCCGTATTCGACCAACCAGCTGACATGTCTGCTGGTTTGGCCCCTGAAACGTCCCGTAACCCCGACAAGACGGCGGCAGTGGCGGTCAGGCCATGAGGGCCTCTCCCTCTTCGGCCCAGAGGAGGTCCAGGGCCTCAGCCTGCCGCTGCTCCCTCTGGTGGATCCTGCGCAGGCGCAGCACGTACAGCAGGATGGCCAGCAGCACCACCAGCACACACAGGGAGAACAGGTGGTGGTTGTACACGAAGGAGAAGCGCTGCAGGCCCGGGTGGCTCTGACGCAGAGACTCCTGCTGCAGGTCCCTGAGGACACACTGGACGTTAGCCTGCGGGGGTCGGGCACTTCTCACTAGCCTCATTCTGTTACTTGGTAACACGGAACATTACAGGTCGCCACATGCATTGCAATTCTATGGTTACTTTTTATTTGTTTTTTTCTATACAAAAAAATAAACAACAATAATAATAATAATAATAATAATAATAATAATAATTCTGCTCTTATGTACTAAGCACTTTATTAGTTAGGCCATTGCCTGTTGTGTTTTATTTGTGGTTGTAGGCATGACGACTAGAATATTGTTTGTTTGTCCTGTGCAATTATTGACAAATGCACTACATGCAAGTCACTTTGGATAAAAGTGTCGTATATGTAAATGTTAACCCTCCTGTTGTCCCCAAGTTTCAATCACTTTGCCAGAAGACGCGCCATCTGATTGTGCGGTTGTTTTAATGGTCATTGCTGTGTGTATTTATTTATTTATTATTTATTTATTTATGTATTTGTTTGTGTTCTCGTGCTTTTTAACCCTCTTGTTGTCTGTGTAAACTGTAGAATTAGGATTGGCGCCTTCTATCTGCCACAAAGTGCTAGTGCGTTGGGTCGGTTTGACCCAGAGGACAACAGGAGGGTTAAGTATATAGGGTAAATATTAGTTAACCCTAAATAAACCCTAACCCTAAGTAATTACCAAGTTATATTTATAACTCATTTTCCCTGAGATTATAGTGTGGAAACCTTGTTCACTTTACTTTAAGTGGCAGACGACCAATAAGTAACCAGTAGGAGTGGCTGTGCAATGATGTTGAAGTCTAGCGTTTGTTTGGAATGTGTGGTAGAGCTAGATAAAGAAGTTTGGTTAAAGGCTGCTCCAATAGTTTCAAAACTTGAGATCTGCAGCCATTACAATGAAAAGACAATCACAGATGGAGCGTGTCCAGACCCTAGTCAAAGTGAAATTTGTGTCTGGTTTCACCATACCTCAGCAATTTCCATGAATTACTATAATTGAAGTGGCCATTACATTTCACTTTGTTGATACCCCATGTTTGACTTTGCACAGTGACAGTGTACAGTCTTGTTTGCCTTGAGTGCCTTTATCTTCAGAGTTCTTGTGCCCCAGGATCACAGTGGGCCCACCCAGGATGCGTTATGCTGGGACAAATCCCTGGTGAACGATGGCTCTAGTGGGCAAACCCTCCACCACAGTCCTCACCTGAGAGGCAGGAAGCGGGTCTTGAAGAGGATGGCCCCCAGTGTCCACTGGACCTCCTTGTCGTACACCAGCTGGGCGGTCTTCAGGTTGCGGTAGTCCTTGGGGAACCTGAAGCCTGAGTGGAGCACCTCAAACATCCAGGCTGACTTGAAGCACTGGTACCTGGGGTGCACACGGCAGGTTACAAACACGTACAAGCCTGACTGAACACGGTGAACAACCTGTTATCCCCACAGGAGTGATAATGAAGGTGTGATGAGGTCAGAGAATCTTACTTGACCCTGCTGAGGTCGGCCTGCGGGGAGAACAGCTTGCTATCCAGGCGCTGTTTAAGTGTCGACCACTTGGTGGTGCAATACTCCTGTTGGGCAAGTCAAAAACACAAGGAATTAGTTCAGTGAAAATGATTTGAAAAATCATCTTCAAACCTTTCCAAATAATTTCACAACCCATTGGGGGGTATAATGTGCTCCAATATGAAATAACACAGTACTACTTCAGTTCAAACTGTGAAAGTGCTGTACTGTTCGTTACCATGGCAGCACGCGAGTACGTTTGGCTGTCGTACTGTACACCCATCCTCAGAACGTCCTCCATACAGTAATAGAACTCCGAAAATCCATAGAATTCACTGTTTCTGAAGTCAATGGGAGCCTGGAGACAGAGACATCACCCTCACTAAAACATAGGACCAACATGTTTCATAAAAATGTGGTTTACTGTATGAACACAGGCCATTGTTGGCTACTTGATTTGGCAATAGTATCACTGTATATTTTCTACTGCTTCAGTTTAAAAAAGGGAAATGTTTAAACCCAGAGGAAATTGTTTCAAATCAATTAATAAATAAAACATGAAAAACACAATCACACACCTAAAATTCTGATTTGCATATTCAGAAACAGAATTATATCAGCATGCATCAGTATATTAAAACATAAGATACAGTCAACCCAATGAATCTATTCCCAAAGAGGAAAGTGGCCTTATAAAAGCATACAGTACCTGGTAGACTCCCCCTAGAGACATGGTTCCATTATGAAGGCCCAAGTAAGGCTGGACTGCACCCTGGCACTGTGCCCAATCCCCCAGGCCCCTCACGAACAGTGTGTGTCCATCCCGCACTATGGTGTCTGACATCTGGGCGGGCAGACAGGGGTCCAGGTATGGCTTGTCCTCGCTCAGGCCTGTCTGGGCACCAGACAACCTGGTGGACAGCCAACAGGAAGTGATCCAGAGTGCAGTGAACCAGTCAATACTGTAGATTATGGATTGCTGCAATAGTATTTACTGCATGGTAGATTGATGCACAGTGTGAGCATGAGACAGATGTATGCTGCCCTCTAGGGGTTCTGTGAAGTACTACAGAGGTCCACAGTTATTTGAGTCTTCCAATTATCTAACATGTAGAAAATTAGGAGAAAACAAATGCCTAGTCCACACTACATTAAGTAGCTTTTTCTATGCCGTTTTATCCACACACAAACAGAATAAACGTTCACTAAAGAGGGAGTTTTAGCAAAACTCCTTCCAGGGTGAAGATATTTTAAAACTCTGTATTCAGTGTCCACATGACATTATCTCTTGTTATACGCCAGAGTGCACACCGTTATATCCTTTCCTTGTTAACATCCTTTGTTTACATTTTTCTTCACAGCCTTGAAAGCAAGCGATTGGGTTTTTATGTGGAGACATTTATTCTTAACTCTTCTGTTGTCCTCTGGGTCAGAATGACCCAAATCACTAGCTCTTTGTGGCAG
>JAODUG010000020.1:2822568-2838071 GCA_027564795.1 Aphredoderus sayanus | reverse complement strand
GATTGATTGATTGATTGATTGATTGAATAAATATACATTTGTAAAATGGAAATATTTAGACTAGATTTCAAGGCAGCAGACCACAGCACATACTCCCTGATCTTAAATTCTGACTGCTAATATTACATTCTTGTAGTCAACTGCTGAGTGGCTGTTCCAATGCTGGGTTATTTATAGGATTCCTGAGGAACAGCTGTGTGTGGGCGCTTGCTCCCATTTTGTATCACGTACGCACACGCGCACACACACACACACACACACACACACACGCGCACACACACACACACACACACACACAAACTCGCAAACGCTGGGCTAGGTGTCAGCAGAAACAGGTCTACCTGCCACAAGTATCCAATTATTAGCTGCTACTTGGCTCTGCTGTCTGCAGCTAATAGTATGCACTGTCACCACCTCTTCTCTCAATCTCATGCTTGTTTCCAGCTCTCTGCTGTACATACTGGATGGGGAAGCATACTATAAATGCCTAAGGGGATAGTTTGAAATGTTCTGTTGTTAATTTGTATACATTTTATTTTATACTTTCATACGCATTTGCTAGCACCCTCCTAAAGCAAGGGGGGAAAAACAATACCACTGCAGTCTATCCTATGAACCATATTTCATAATTACCTCTAATTGTTTCTACTACAGCATTTCCGCTGCACATTACTCGCACTATAAAAAGCAAGCATTCAAATATTATATGACCAGTTCATCTGTATTTAATCTCAGTGATGAAATAATGACTTGAAATCTGTCCCCATTTGCGGTGACTGCTGTTTCCATTAATGTTGCAGCAATTTACTTCCATTGGAAGATTGCCAAATGAAAACCTATTGTGCATCCAGTGAAGGCGGCTGAAAAATACACTACCTGGTCAAAATAAAGTCACCATTTGGAATGGAGGCAGTATTATAATCTGGGTGTTATGTGTCAATATAATGAAGCTAGATGAGTTTCTGTATGTACTGAATGATCAGGTCATCCCATTAATGGATCTTTTCCTTCCCTGATGCATATGCAAATTATGTGGAGTGGATCTGAAAGCATGAGGAATCATTTTCCCCACATGGCTTTGCCACCAGAGTCCTGACCTTAGTCCCACTGAAGTCTGGGATATGCTGGGGAAGACTTTCCGATCTTCAAGACAAGATCTCTGCCAAAAATGAATGCAACTATAGACAGAAATAAATGTTGGTTGTCAGAAACAAACAAAATACTGAGTTTATTTGGCCAGGCAGTATAAAAAAGGAAAATAATTCTAAACTAGATTTCCCATAAATGCAAAACTATTCAACACTGCTGATTTAACTTCCTGTTTCTCTAGAGTGCTGCATGTGTTTGTGTGTATACGTGTGTGTGTGTGTGTGTGTGTGTGTATACTGTATGTGTACATGAGCATACCCATTAATAATTCAATAAGTCTCCTGTTTAAAAACACAACACAAGACCATGGCATCTGTGGTGTTTTTAATGGGGATTTCTTGAAATGTGAAATTATCGGACACGATGTGCACCGTCGACACCTTCCGCAGTCATTAATGGGGTGCCTGTGGTCACCCTTCTAGAGTCCTGCAAGACATATAGGGTACATAGGGACAATATAGCGCATAGAGAGAATGCAATCTCTCCATTAGTGGGGACAGGGAGAGGTATGAAGGGCAGCCTGGGCTGTGACGTAATAGGACATTGATTATGTCTTGGCTGCAGTGTTTTGGAGTGAAGCTAAATATAGCAGCAGAGGGTTCCCTTCCTCTATCCCGAGCCAACCCGCTGCTCTGCATTCTGCTGCAGCCTGCTGATGGAAATCAATGCAACATTCAGGACAAAGCCACACTTATTAAGAGATTCTTCTTCTATATTTATCATTGGCTAGTTACATCACAGCCCATATGGCAGCTCCTGTGATCTATATAAACCACCTACTTTTGGTTTTATTATTTCATTATTTGTTTATATTATGTATATAAATGAATAAAAAAAATAAAAAATAAAAAACACTTTTATGATAAACATTCAGCCTTCATTTCATAATATAACTGTTAACACAACATTTAGCCATTATCTACAGTATAGCTCACCATGATCTACCTACAGAATCTATGTGCTAGATTTTGCCATATACCGGTAATAAAATACCAAATACAATAACAAAACTTCATAATAAGGCAGGGAACTATTAATATTTCAGCATCAGGTGATATTAAACTTTGCACAAGGACACGCATTCAGAGCGATGCCTTTACATAATGAGGAACGTGATGTACCTTTGCTGTGCACAACAGGCTGAGGCAGAAACAGACTCGACTGTTCTGTGGCACTGAAGGCCGCACTGTTCCGACGGAGAAACGAACACCCATTCACCACACTGGCCTTCCTAACAGTCATGTACCAACACACGTTTCCCAGGGAGGGATGTGTCGTGCTAGTTCGCCACCTCAGCAAACACAAGATGATATAATCTGGATGATTCATCTCATGTTTACTCCACCATTTGTACAGACAGAAATCAAATGGTATGAGGAGGTCACATCTGCCTTGTTTGTCTGGCTAGCAAGTCGTGCCTTCATTTGGCAGTAAGTGGACCTACTGAGGGCACAGACACTGGCAAGGCTGTGGAAGCAAAGCACATGAGGCTGTTGTCCCCAACAATGGCATGCCTCAGCTGTTGTGGCAAGACCCGTGTTGAACCAGCCAGTCTGGCTGATCAGCCTCTTACCCGGAGCTGACCCCCACAGCACGTGTGTGTGTGCGAGACAGCTAGCACACAAAACGTTTGGAGGGACTCTAGACTCACTCACAGCCCACTCACGGGCACTGACATGACTTCACTGTTATTTATCACGACTAACCAGCTTCTTGTTTAAACCTCGTGGTGCCCTTAAAGTATAGTCTTGAACCACTAGGCGGCGCCATCTGATTGTATGGTTCTTCTTATTGTCATTGCTTTGTGTATTTATATATTCATTAATTATTTATTTCTTTATGTATTTGTGTTGATTTTTTGTGCCTTTTAACACTACTGTTTTCCTCGGGTTTCAAACTCACACCTAAGCTGTAGAATTAGGTTTAGCGCCTTCTATCTGCCACAAAGTGCTAGTGATTTGGGTCATTTTGACCCGAAGGACATCACAATGGTTAAAGGCTCATTTACACTTTCTTATACAGTTCCTACATTCCGATTTTGCTTAATCTTGTTCACCTTTATTACAATTCCATGTGTGTCTGGCAAGTACACAGTTCTATTACAATCATGCCAGTACTGCTTTACTTCCGTTTATGCAAGAGTAAAAACCAGTGAAGCTATAGATGTTGGTTTTGTACATGATGACTAGTGCAGTTTCTATTGTGAAAAATGTTCCTTTGACATTTACACAATTCATTCATAATTCATACATCAATTATGTAAGCAAACGATATTATGATAGAATAATGACAGCAGCATTTCATCAAGGCTAACTTTTACAACATTACCTATTGTAAAAATTACAGACACCACAGGTGATTAGAATAGGTTCTATGATTTAACTGGGCAATGCATTGTATTTACACATGTTTATCCCCCTTGCCATTTACCAAGACCAGTCCTACACAATGTGTGCTTTATGGCAGCCTAGTTGCATTTAAAGCAGCTTATCAGTAACAGCGGTGACCTTGTCCGATTTTGTACAACTTAGCCGATCAGCAAAATCTCCCATGCACAAAAATGTGCACCCCATAACGTACTGTACTCTCAAAGGGATATTTCATTTACACTGCTCTGCAAAGAGGATCTACTCAACCCCCACAGCAGGTTAATATGCTCCATTGAAAAATGTACTGCCATGGCAACAGGTTTTGTCCACAATGGAGACAACAGACCGCCCCGTTCCCTCTCCTGAGCTGACATTGCAGCTTGCACACAAAGTCCCTGTGGTCCAGGGTCAAACTTTCCCCTCATGACATATGATGGATCCCATCCTGTGTTTGTTATGCAACAATGTGCAGGTTCGTTTTACATTAGTGTTCAGGGATGGCCGACAACTCAGTAGCCGTCTCCCTCTCCAACACCATACTGCCTCCTGCAGTAGGGAAGAGGCATTGCGATTCACTTCACAGCTCTCAGTAAACCGCTCCAATTCTCTCTGTCAACACACACATTCCCAGTGGATGGAGGTGTGCTAGAACAAGACAGTTTGTGATTCTGTCTCACATGCGCGCGCGCACACACACACACGGCTGTAAAATACCAAGGGCTTTGGTTGTACAGTAGCTCAGTCAGGAAGGAGAGGACACAATGTTAAACAGCCCCTATTATTAAACGTGTTTGGATTACACCATGCCCTACACACTGATACTTAATATGAATGTTCATTGAATCCCATACACCACAGAATAACTATACTCTCTGTATTGTATTCTCCCTTAAATATGGTAAAACTAGATCCAACATGGGGACAGCAATGTGCTGTGAAATTTAAGACCCCACCACAATGCAATGGCTACTTTAAACTAGGTGCCTATGCAGCTGTGTCAAACTTTTATGTCACCGTCAGTCTCTAATCTATGCTTGTAATGTGGCCATACAATTTATAGTATCTTATGTGTTGCATTTTTTTTTTATTCAGACTACTAATATTACCTTTACTGACCAATATACAATAGGAACAATACAGGCTTGTATAGAAAAACATTCTCACTCTCTCTAATGCAATAACCCCTCACTGCCCACCAACACATACACACACAGTGAGCGAACCTAGTCTGATTTTTAGTCCTATTCAATTCAACATGTTATTTATATAACAGTACAAATAAGATTATCTTCTCTGTTGCATTCCTGTCGCTTTTCAGACAATCCCTTGCCAGACTCCAAAATTCGGTTGATCAAGATAGGACGCAAATGAAAAGGGTCTCTTTCTTCTATTAATTGGATTGTGCAATGAGAATTCTCCCCAGCTTTAAAATACTTTTGAACCACACACGCGTATGTGCGCACACACACACACACACCTTTTGGCTAAATTAAAAACTCTTGACTTTGACTAAAACAGAAAGATAATGAACAACATGCCTTGCATTGATGTTTAAGGGTAACAATGTACTCAATAAGAAATGGGAGCCCTGTCCAGAAACACCAAAAGCACTCTGCTCTATTAACACGACATTTGAATGAATAATACCTGAAGCGGCTGAATTTCCACAAACAATCAGCCAGGAGCTTTTTCTAAATGAGAGTATCAAGTATTTAGAGAAAATTATGAATATGGCAGCATATAACCATGAAGATGACTCCAACCGTTTCATTCATTTTGGAAAGGTGTAAGAATCATGTCAGGTGTCTGGACAGGGCCGTGTTTAAGGGATGGTGTAGCAGAACAGACAGGGATTTTGGAAAACAGTGACACTGAGTGTGGCGTCAGGAACTAAGACAGAGGTGGGGGACGGGGTCTGAGATGGAGGAGCTGATAGCAGGATGAGCCACTTCCACACATTCCCCCACTCACTTGGCCAGCTTCATCTCGATCTGCTGGCGGATCTCCTGCCGCTCCTGGTCGCTGCGCACGGGAAAGATGTTGCGGTCCTCCAGCTCCTGCTTGCTGGGCCGGTTCCGGAGTTTCACGGCCAGCAGCTCTTTCCTTATCCGCCGCGGCAAGGTCCCTGTTTTTGTCGCAGCAGCAGCGGTGCACAAATAAAGGTCACAAACAGCAACACAACATTGTGGCCTGCCAGGAAATACATCTCATGCTCAGACCGGCTAAGCTTCCGCTAATTGCCGCACGGCGTGCTTTTGCACAAGATTTAGAAGGGAAGGAGGTTAAATCTAAGGCAATCTAAGGCCATGCTGTCAACAACACAAGATTTAGAAGGGAAGAACATCAAAATAAAGGCAATCTACATCATCTAGTTGTTAAGTAACAGAACTCAACAACAGTCTAGTAATGCTATCAATGTTTCTGAAAAAGACTGCTTGTGGAATTAGCCAAGTCTATCGCGATATCTGTAAGTTGCAACACTCTTGGTTTACACGTCTTCTCGGCACTGCAAGCATGATAACCCTGGACGGCTGTGTAGGCCTGATGACCCACATGCAGTGACAACGCTGGCCGACTGACTGGCCAGAAATTAGGGCACCGCAGCAGATGTTGGTGGTCCCGTGATACAGTATTTAAAAACACCAGTAAATCCACTACTGGTCCTCAGTATGGATGTATGTGTGTGTCTATGTATGTATGTATGTAATCAATAAGTCATATTCCCTCTGTGAACCAATGTCAACATATGCTGCTATGTTCCCTCCACCTCCACCACTGACAAGGGTGCCATGATTGTGTTGTACAGATAGAAAATAAGCAGGAATATAGAGAAGCCAATACTACTGCACGTGTCTATCATCATCAGACCTACCAGAGATCACGGAATCATTCCAGCTGTCCTGGTCATCGTAGTATTCATCTAGACGACGGTTCTCCTTGTTCTCATCAGACTCCTTCGTGCTCTCCGACTCACCGGAGTGTTCCCTCTCCATGCTGGACGTGCGCGAGAGACGGCCATCCAAGCGTCGCTTCGGAGATGAACGCACCTCCTTCCCCGAGAAGCTGGGGTCACAGAAAACAAGAAGGTTAATGACAAGACAAGCAGCTCATGTGCTTATACAGTATTATATCTGTATTACTGTATATTACAATACTATTTTATAGTTTATACAGAAAGTATTTTATAGTTAAATTGTGACGTTTATTGCAAAAATAACTTAACCCTTGTGATGTCCAAATCATTATCTCTTTGTGGCAGATAGAAGGCGCTAAACCTAATTCTACATTTTACACATATGATGTGCACTGCTGGCACAGCAAGATGTGTGTTTGAAACAGGAGGGTTAAAAGGCACAAAAAAACAACACGAATATATACATACATAAATAAATAAAAATAAAATACACACAACTATGCCAATTACAAAACACACAAATGATATGCAGTCATCAGGTGGCCAAATACGATAATTTTAAAGGACATCACAAGGGTTAATCGATTATTTCTAGCATTTTTTTGCGCAGAACTGCTTTCTGTGGGTTGTGATGTTCTGATTTTAGAAAATGAGCTGTTTGGCTCCAGCACTTGCTGAGCCAAACAGTGATGTGACTAAAGTCTGCAAATCAAATTAGCTCAGAGAATTACATGCTTCTTGATGAACATGATGCGTTTCAGATTGAACTTTTGATCTCTTATATGATAGGATATAAAGTAGTGCCCACGTTCTTACACTACATATGCAAGGAAAATTATTATTAAAAATAATAATTGCAATTTTTCCAACTATATTTATTTACATGTATATTTCATATTCATATCAGATAACTAGGTAATGTATTTTATTCCAAGCTGTATCTTGATTTACAGGCTTGATATGACCTACAGTACCAATCATCGCATTCAGCTGCTAAATCAGAGCTTCTGCATTCTGTCAAACGATTGTCATACAAATTAAGTGCGTGTAATGTGTATTCCCTACCTGTCCTGTCTATGCTTGGTGGCCAGGGCACGGTGTAGTTCCTCAATGATGCAGCTAGGGGGCAAGTGTGTGTGTAACGCCCCAAGATGCGGGGACCCGGTCGGGGTGGTGATCCTGCCTCGCAGCAGGGAGCCCTGTGAGTCTTTGGGAAGTGTGAAGTTCCTGGGCAGGGTGGCGGGGGACTTCTTCACCGGTGCGGGATGGGGCCCTAGTGGACAGAGAAGTGCGTTCTGACGGGACACTAAAAGATGCATTTTTTCCTAAATTATTTTTCTTCCTCAAGTCCTTACCATCTAAACTCCCCAGTCTGGTGAGCACTTTGACTGGCAGGTTGGGTGGAGGCGGAGTGCTGGCCCTTCTCGGCGGCGGTGCCACCATAGCTTCCGGTTCTCCTTCCGTGGGCTCTGCCGTCCCCTCGGACTGGTCATCGCTGGGGTCGGGTTGGGACGCAAGTTCCTCTTCCTCCTCCTCACTCTGAACAACCTCGCCAACTGTGTTGGATTCCTCTGATATGTCTTCAAATTAAATAAGACATGGGCTGTGGACTTACAGGGTTAGGACCATTTTGTCTTTTAAATCTCTGTCTCCCCCTGGTGGTCATGCAGATTTGCTGCACTGGTAACACATTACACCCTGCAGTACACCACCAAACACACAGACATGAAAACTTTTGTATCTGCTCATAGCTCAGGCGTTCTAGGGTTCACTTTACCTGTTATAGGGTCAATATCACTGCTTAGGTCTTCTGAGGTGTTGGCTAGAGGTGCCACAGGCTCCTCCTCTCTCTCCTCACAGTCTGAATGGGAGGGGCTGTCGGGGTCTTCATTGCCCCCACAAGCTAGGTCTGAATCTACAGCAGGAGGGAGTCGTGGTAGGGAGAAAGGGTAGCATATGGCTGGTTTACTTTACTACATTAACGGTTATAAATGTGTGTGTGCGTGTGTTTTGTTTGTGTTCATCCATGCCCTCTCTTTGTGCACCTGTCTCCAGCTCCCCCAGGCCCCTCCTGACGAGGTCATCTCTGCTCTGTCGCACAGCAGCCTTCTTTTCCAGCGCTAAATTAGAGAGGAACACACTGCCTTTATATAGCAGGACCACATAACTACACACACACACACACACACACACACACACAATAGTTCGACTGACCTATTAAGCCTCTCACAGCATTCTTAGTTTATGTACAGAACAAATGTGTCACACCGTTTTCATTCAATGCTCCTATACTACGCATGGGAACCTTCCAAGACAAACACTAGTTGTTATGCAGTCGTTCACGCTTCACTCACTTGCGGAAGGCTTCAGCTTCTCCGTTTTCTTTTTCCTCCATTTCCAGGGCTTGAAGATGCGGCCCAGGCTGGCTAGCTTGCTGTTCCGGCGGACGGGAGGCGTCCGGATCCCAGAGACCAGGCAGCCCGACTGTAGCACTCTCTGCTGGTCCATTACATCTGTACAAACACGCAGAGCAGAACCGTCACACAACAGACAACAGTGGACTGTACGCTACTAGCTTTTGGCTTCTGTACCCCATTTTAGTTGATCATTTTGTGGATTAGAACAACAAAAAACACGATTTTGATGTAAAGACAAATGCTAAATTACACGGCAATATATAAACAGTGAGTCTTGTATGGCCCCAGGAAAGCCTAAATACTTAGACATTTAGAAAAATAATATTAATTATTGCTTGTATTAAATTATTTTATTTGTCTCTCACATACATCCTGCAGTACCATTCAGTACCCCTAGAGGTAAGCATACTCGTGTGAAAAACGATGCCTTATGCAATAAATGCAGATTAGGTTTATATAAAAAATAAAGATTGATGTTGGCATAATCACAGTCGTATGTTTCTGTCTGTGAAAATGCCTGGGTGATTCTGGCCTGGCTGCTAAGAGAGAGAGACAAGGGGAGAACAGACAGAGAATAGCATTGTTTATGTCTGACTCACATGCTGCCTGGGCAGTAGAGAGAGACCGTCCTGGCCCCAGGCACATAGACAAAAGACTGCTTTCACAGACATCATGAAAGAAACACGGAAATAAAATGGGGTTAAACCACATAGTCTCAGGTCAGAGCAGCCATTCCCCAGTCTGGGATAGTCTGTCATTTCTTTGCGTGATTCAACAAGCCCTATACTCACTTTGATTGGCAAACCACGAGCCATGTTTTCTTGTAAATACACATGTCTGCATCCTGAGCTGGTAAAGTCACTGGGTTAACTGGTATTAGGTGTGTGTGTGTGTGTGGGGGGGTTGCAGATAAAGGGTGTTGTTAGCTGCCGCACTGGGTGGTGCAGACAGACAGGGCCCTTGTCCCTCGGAGGACGTCCAGAAATAGGCACTCCTACACGTTCCGGCTCCGACAGAGCGCTGACACCTCGGGGGATATCACAGCTGAGCCGTAGGCTGCGGCGGGTTCACTCCTTGAACACACTGACGTTTTTGTCGCTCAAATCCTAATACACAACATTTGTTCTTTTATCTTAAGAAAGAAGGCACCCACACCATAAAGTAAAATAGCACATTGTATTTGTGGCTTATACTGCAGGATAGGCCTACTGTACTCTTGTGCAAAAGCCAAATGTATCGGTATTTGATTTATCCTTAGTACAGTATTTATTTTTTCACTAAACCCATATGAAATAAAACCAGATTTTCTGCGCTTTAGACAAATCCTCTCTTAACGGGGCGACAGTGGAGCAGTGGGTAGAGCAGGGTGGCAGGTGATCGAGAAGTTGCTGGTTCGAACCCTGCAACTTCTCTCCTCCTTGACACCGCAAGTGTCAATGTGTCCTTGAGCAAGACACCTAACCGCTCCCGGTGGTCAGGTGGCTCCTTGCATGGCTGACACCACCATTGGTGTGTGAATGTGAGAGGCAATCATGTAAAGCGTATTGAGCGGCCAGAAGGTTAGAAAAGAGCTATATAAATGCAGTCCATTAAATTATACGGTTATATTTGTTTTACAATTGCATAAGTAAGGAACCTGATGGGTCTTTGCGGTAGACATCCAGAGAATGCGTGTACACTAGAGACATAAATGTTCTCATTGACATATTGAGTGACATGTTAGTGCCTTGGGTTGCACTGATATGATGACATAGCTCTTCTTGACCATCAACAAAAGGGAAGCAGGTCAGTTGCCCAAGTCATATCTGCTGTTAAAGCATGTTGTGGAGAATTCAGGTCAAGCCTGTAATATACAGCTGCATGCCCAGGGTCAGACCGCCGTTGCCATGGTTACCACACTGGATGTTGCAGAGAAGGCCCTTAGAGGCATAGACTCACAACAGCATAAGGAATAGGGGGGCTGCTGGGTGGATTCTACTGAGAGATGGCTACAGCCAATCACGGTCCTGGTGTAATAATACATAATGTAAGGTATCATGGTATGCAGTCGCGTATTTTTATACGTTGTTATGTTGAAAAATGCATGAAGTGCTGCATAAAACTAATGCTAAAAAACGCATTACCTAAATACTATGCTAACATACCTAACTCCAGAAGGTCGGGGAAATTCACATGCATCAATGAAATGTCAATGAAAGCCAGTGCATTGATTGATCCACTACAGCAGATCATTTGTGCACATTATACTATTACTAATCCTATTATAATGAATGTCCAAGTTAATTTGTATCTCAAACAAGTTGTTAAACATATTAGATAAGAAAAGTAATTTAACTTACATGTCATTTTCTGTCTCACAGACTACTCGACGATTGCAAGAATGCCCCGCTGACTTCTGCTAACCCGAATGTGTAGGCTATGTGATTGCAGCCAGACGGTCAAACGTCTTGCCCATGTTTAAAACTAACTGTGTGAGTAGAGTAATGTAAAATTAGGCAATGCGTATATTTTGTGATCGGAATTAAGCAAAATAAATCCTTATGAGGCGTATGCGTGTGCAAGTCGCCGTAGAAGTAGTTGTCAATGGAGTGCCCATCCTCTAGAGTCTCTAGAGTTATAGCTCACATTCATTGACCCCGCCCGTCTTTGGGCGTGTCAATCACATCCACAGGTTAGTAGTCTACACCGCACTCAGACTATATCAACACACACAATATGCATATCTTTGAAATTGTAACAAACGAGAACTATATTAACAACAACAACGCTTTCTCTCTGGCACTGAAGTTGAGTAGCCTACCAGAGATTTACTTACCCATTGAGTGACTGAACGATATGTAGGCTAGACTAATGCTTGGTTTTCAAACAAAACCTATATGGCTTCGGATCGATGTTGGATCCTATGGGATGTAAACAGTAGCTAGAAAACGAAAAGATCCATCACAGATGATAAAAGTCAGTGGTTGAATTATGTATCCCCACGGACAGCCAAACCATAAGTAATGGGCTATAGCCTAAAGCTAGGAGTGGTGGGCTCAATGCAAGTTTATTTCCCCCATTAAGTATGGCCAGGTGTGCACGGCAATTTGTAACCAAAATAGGCCCGGTAATGTACGCTACACTTTTAAGATAATAGTAGACAACGATTGTAAAGTGGTGTTTACTGTTGTTTAGTCACATGAGAGAGCAAAGAAAATTGAGATTCAGACACTAACAGTACATTAGTAGTTTAAACACACAATCGACCTGCGTGCTTGAGTATTCATCTGTGGAAGGATTTGCACCAAAGTGCTTTACAATTGATTCCCAGAAAGTAACAGAATCACAGAGTTGTTATTGATAGTCTACATCGGCTGCTATGCTCAAAGTGTTCTCAAATATTTAATACAAAAAAGACTACCAAAAAACAATGGAAAGTAGTCTGCACATAGCCTACACCATGTGCAATTTGAAAAAATGCATTTGCAAGTGGCAATTCAATTATGCAAAGGAGGTAATGCAATCAGTTGCATTCCATAAGTGCCATATTAATTGTCCACTCAATAATCTATTTTAATTTGCAACTATGCTACACTGTACACCACACTGGGATTTCACTAATTTGTGCTAAAAGTGCTTTAATGGAAACACATAATCAGAATAGCCTTTGTGTTGTGTCAGCATTACAAATGTATACACACAAAACAATTTCTGGGTTTGAGGGGGAGGAACCCACTGCAGCCCAGACTGCAGTGGGTCGAAGGAGAAACCGGAGGAGGGTTATTTGGGATTTCTCTGAACAGGATACTTCAAGGTTAGGAATTTGCCAGATGTTGTCATTGTACTACTGCTATAATGATACTTCACTTGGCACTGCTCTGGTCCACACAATAAAGCAAGCCAGACGGGAAGCTACAGTAGGTCCTTGCAACAGGTTAAGACTGTTTCAGTTAAAATGGCTGTAAACATACTTTGGAAGACACTTTGGAGAAAAAGACACTTTGAATAGATGCATCTGTTGAATGTAAATGTCGGTTACTACCAACTATTATGTTACTACTATGGTTACATTTCTCACAATCAGGAACTAGTAGTAGTAGACTATAGTAGTTGTAATCATAGTGAGCTGCTTGTTGAGTGTGTGTTGAGCATTTACCAATCACTAAACCCATTTAATTAAAAATTTCGAGGCAGTACTTTTGTATTTGAAAGTATGAATATCTACAAGGGCTTGTTTTTAAACTGCTTCCCTAATTGCTTCTGTGCAGCTTCTCTGGATAGCTTGCAGTCGTACATCAAGAGGGAGATGCTCATGTTAAAATCCCACCGTCTAGTTTTAGATAGATTTCTGCAGCTGCATGGTTGCCCCTCCCAACCGCCCCAATGCAATATATGGCTGCTGTGTGATTCAAGCCTGTGAGAGTGATGAGCTGTCCTCTCCTACGCCGAGTGTTGCTTTAATTACATCTGCCTAAGCCACACAGAGCAACATCTCTGTCCCCCAGTGATTCTATAGCTAGTCCGTCTCCAACTCCCTGCCCGGCGAGGCACAATGTAGATTGCGTGAAAACACATTAGTCATGTGTTAATCAGTGTAATTATTTGTCTTTGCACAATATCTCGTCAGTATCAGGGTACTGTTTATATTTGCCTGGCTCCGCTAGTATTCCCTCGCTGCTCGACAAGAATGGTGTGGAAGGCATCAGCTCGGTTGTGCTCTTGCGTGCAACATATTGCTCGCTCTCAGCACTAAAATGAATTAGGTCAACACATGAAGCATTCATTAAAAATACATAATGTGTGACGGCTGACAGCTTACGTCGAGTAGCTTCCCTACAAGACCGGTCATCTACCAAGTCACGTGGGAAGAACATTGCCTCTGACACTGGCATGCCTTTTTTTTCTCTAAGAGCACCCTGTATGTGCACCTCCATCCCCAATGGCTTTTGCTATTATTTTAAACATGTGCTTATAATTTCAGTATAATTCATCGATATGTGGACCCAATACATACAAACAATGCAGTTGAGGTATCCATTTAGTTGTTAATGATTACATGGGCATAGGGTTGGGGCATAGATCACTCAGAGCATTAAAAATAAAATAACGAACTGTTGAGTGTCACGGCAAGCTACTTTAGATTGTTTGCAGGCTTGGGGAATGTAGCGCATAGCTAATTCATGTGTGATTAACTGTTATGTGAGCTTAATCTTTTGTCTGCTATTGGCAGATTTTACCACACCAATCAAAATGTCTGAAGTGCTGCTGTGAACATTTTGCTTCATGCCACATTATGCAGCTGGGTAGGGGGATGGGAGCTGGCTGTGGTTGTTGTTTGGGTGTGTGCAGACTATTTCCCTTTCCAGCCTGAATCAAAACCACACACTTATAGATGGCATTATATCCTCAAACATGGACATTGTCCTACCTGTTTTAGGAGGGCTTTAGTAAATTAATTAGCAACTGTAAATATATCCATCATTAGAAATGACAGAGCAGGTACATGAGCTATCATCACTGATTACTGTAGGCAGGTAACACATGAGATGGCTAGCAATGTGTAAAATAAAATGCTTGCTGTTGTTTCAGTTTGTCACAGGATAAAGTAAACATTGTCACAAACAAGGATTGACGGCACTAACGAAGAGTTCCTTGTTTTTTGTGTGTGAGTCATGTTGAATTTAGGTTTAAATTTTGTATTTGCACTTTAATGTTGGCCTTGATAGTTTTAGTGTCTGTGAACTGTAACTATTTTATTGTTTGTACAGCAACTGTGATATTGATAGGACACCATTACAGAAAGTCAGACTTGAACATTTTTTTTCTGATTGTACTAAATTTGATATCATCAACATAATTTGCATTGACGTATTTTTCATACACGGCGCTTTGTTGCCACTATATTATTTGATACATAGTACAGGCATTTTTGTGCCTTTTGTTGATTTTGGATGGAAGATAATTCTCGAAGGCATATTGGATTTGTGTCACACAGATTTGTGTCTGTGTCTGTGTTACTCTATAATATGTTTTGGGGGCATAAAAACACGTATTTTTTCTGGAGAAGGATACAGACAGACTTCACCATAGAGGCTTTGCCCCCTTATTCATGAATCTCTAGTGAAGTACAGTCCTGTGACAATAATCAATTGTACTATCAAAGTAAAAAAAGGAAGCCTTAAAAAGCTCATATAAATATAGGCCACTGCACACCAAAACAGTGGGCGGGGAGGTAAAAATGTTAATAATATCAAACATGCTCCTCATATTGTTACAGTGTATATGGAGTGAGTAGTGGTGTAAAATAAATTGATTATATACTGGGAGTATTATTTGATAGGGGATATTGATTTACAGTATGAATTCATATGTCAGAAGCCAAACAAGCATGTCAACTGAGAAGGTATAATACAGGATTTTCCACAAATATGCCTACATGCATAGTATTATTTATTTATATATCAGGGAGGAACAATAACTACTTGAGATTTCAATCAATTCATTGTTTGCTAAATGTTTGCATCTCATCATTAAATACAATTTTGATATTTGACTTAATTTCACTTAATATACATTGGACAGTGTAATTGATTGCAATTTAGCTGAGATTGATTTGCAAGGTTTCAAACTTTCAAGGCTTATTTGGTGTGAGATTGACAGACTGACCAACATTTT
>JAODUG010000020.1:2784583-2820743 GCA_027564795.1 Aphredoderus sayanus | reverse complement strand
CCCCCCCCCCCCCCCCCCCCCCGGGGGCGTATGCGGGTGTGTGTGTGTGTATATTATTTTTTGTTTCTAACAACCATGTGAGGGGACAAATGGGCCAACATATTGTTTTAACTAGAACAGGCTCTGACCTGATTCAAGACAGCCAGCACAGGGCTTGATATAACTAAATACCTGCATTTGTGTACTACACTCGGTATATCCGCAATCCCCCTGATCCTCAGGGACAAAAGGCCTATCATGTGACTCATACACCATGCATCTTGTATGAGGAAGCCTCTGTAGGGAGTGCTCTCCACAAACACAATAGCTCTTACGGGGAGTTAAATCCACCGTGGAGCTGCTGTGGGGTGAAACCAGGACCATTCTCGCTCATTTAATGCATATAATTCCTATATTAACATTTGAAAGTGTAACGTGAATTATCATCTTTCGTTAAACGAATTGTGAGTCAACAGAGAGGTCAGCATGCAGTGCTAAGACAACGTGTGTGTGACCTGCCAGTTATCATGGACGTCCTACCACTATCCAGGAAGAGGTCTGCAAAGGCATACATATCAATAATTCAATGGAGAGATGAGCACAAGTGCCATTCTTTTTATCCCTGCCACGCACGCACACACACACACACACACACACACACACACACACACACACAATGGACAATGGACACAGCAATAATTCTCCAAAGAGGTTATTCGATTATTTGAACATGGCAGGGGATGCCCAAATGCGACCCCAATAATCCTATAATGGAAGGAGTATTTCAGGTGAGTGTTTGGTGATTTCTGGTCTGTGACAAGATGAAAGGGACAAATAACATCAGTCACTGAGAAGATATCTGGCCACTGTGCAGTGGAAGTGGAAACGCCGGAAGGAGGATGGTCCCCAAAGCCTGTGTTTGTTATTTTTGTAACATTCTCTTTGAGCTGCTGTTAGTGGACATTTCCGAAGCTTTTGGTTAGCTTCCATACAGCCAAGACACTTGAAAGGTATGTTCTGGTCTTATATTTGGATCTTTGATCTGAATGATATTGTATACTCCAATCTACAGTATCAGGGAAACTGTCATAATCTTTATAATGACCCTACAAAGAGAGAGCTTTGAACTAAAGTGCACATCTACAGTATGTGATGTGCAGTATATTAAATCTGTATTTCTGTTTCACACATACAGTAGTATCTTGGCTAGAAGAATATGATGGCACTCATAGGAAAAAAAAAATCAATATGTAAACAGTACAGTATGTGTAATCACAGAGCGCATCTGAGAGGTCCATTAATAAACACAACCATTCACGAATGAGGTCCTCACTCCAAGATGCTAAGCCTGATTGCTGGAGTGAAAGCAAGGTGTTGGCATGCATGTGACTCTACTTAATTAGCAGGGTAAATAAAAGAGGACTGTGAAAATAGGGTTTAAGATTCTATCATTGGAATTACTCAGCCATGAGAGCAAAGAAAGTGAGACCATCAAAAGCTTATGGTGATTTCACCCAATAATTAGCCTCAGCAAGCCCTTCTAAGCACAGAGATGATTGCCTCATTGCACACTACAGTAAGTAAAATACACATCATTTACATAAATGAGACATAGTACAGGTTGACTGAATACTCCCAAGTAACTGATATTTTTTAATATCAGTGACTTTTAATATCAGTGACTATTTCAGAAATATAATTAATTTAATATTTATTTTCTTTTATGCCAGGCTATCTTTGAACATTTTTCAGGCTAAGCCTTCAGATAAGGTGAAGCAGTATGTTTTATAAAGCATGTAATGTTCTTTTCTGATCCGCAATGACCATCATCGACCTACCTGCCGGCTGTGTTTTTAATCATAATTGTATCAAAACGTCAGTGTTGCTAACAGTGCTATGGGGAAAAGGGTTATAATGTGGTGTCAAAGGGGTCACTCTATCCTCTGTCCTGGGACAAGGGGCGGGACACTTCAGGTGTTGATCTATGCTCTTGACTGCTTTAAGACCCTGGAGTGTGCAAGGGGGAGGGGACAGCTGAGATAAATTGAAACTCTGGCTCTCCAAAGGCTCCACACAGCGGTCTGCGTTTGAGAGAAACGGCCTTGTCAGCTGCATAAATCAAGCCCAGTTGCCAGGTTTAGGCCCATGACGCTGAAAAGCCAGCGAGCTTTGGCGAGCGGAACTTCTTGTCTACTTTGTTCTGCATCAAGAGACAAATCCTATGTGCATACCGTTTTGCGTAGTTGTCAACATCAAGGTTAACAGTCGATTAGAGATCACAAAAACAGGTGTGCACTTGATTTTGCTCGCTCAGTCAACAAAGCGATTGGCTGACGTTGGTGAAATAGGGACACCTGGGCATTTACTTTTGACAATTCTCCAATATGGCTGTAATTGATATTGATTTTTTCCGTTCTCAGACCTGTACCCAATGACTCTCACCTTGTCACATGGATCATTAGATGCAGCAAATGATTAAGGCATTACTGAATGGCCCTATGATAGAGGATTATTAACTTTTAGGCAGTTTTAGGGCGGTCTCATCAGCAGTTTAGGGGAAGTTACTCAGAAAATGATTTGGTCTCAGTTGAAATGAGCTTATTGTAGACATTACTGCCTGATAATTAACACATTTCCTGTTGTATTTAAGTTACCAAGGGTTACAGGTGAGTGGGACATTCAAAAACAACTTCCCAGTGGTATTGGACAGATCACACACACACACACACATTGGTGCACAAAACATACTGTATTGCCCTATATATTACCCTACAGTGTATGTACAGTATACATCACACCCGCAAAGCAGAGCGGTGCCAAGCTGTTTTCTTAACACTTAATACTTATATATGTTATACTTTGTAGCATACACTCCTAAATATGTTATGCCAAAAGCACACCCATGATTACTGAAGAGAGTAAGTAGTCTACAACCCTTTTGAACCATGCACTTCTGCTGCAACCGTTATTTTCCAATGTTAAACTAGCAAAAGTGTATTTGGACACACCCTAAATGCACTTATGCTATGCGCTTTCGACCGTGCACTTAGATTGTTGTAATATGGTCCATAGTCTCCAAAGACAGTACAGAATTATAACCAAGCATTATATAAACCTCTCTTCTAGGAGGAGAGAAGCTACTGTACAATTAAAGTATGGGAATGCCCCATCCAAATAAAGGGCCCTTACTGTAATGTATGCTTTTATACAATGTATTTTATTATGCCTATATCTCACTGCTGTCTTCTGTATTCTGGCCACATACTGTATACAGGCCTGTACAAATTACATGTACAGTGTATATGAAATTACCAATTTTACAGCTTACAACACTTGTACAACACATTGCATTTACTGTCAATGTACAAAATAATTACTGCACTGGCCATGTGACCAGCCTATTTATTGATAATGTTTTACTCACCTTTGTTTTAAATCACCATTACATGTAATTGTTCAAAACAGTTACGAACTTTGATTTAGATGTATTTATTTAAAACTCAAACATAGATATTTAACCTTCGCCGACATGGGAAGCATCCCTGCTTTCTGCGGCTATACTGTTAACAGGCATTGCGATGGTGCTACAGTACACCGATGTTTAATATGAAAACTGTGTTATGCCTCTGGACGTGGACGTGTTATGCCTCACTGATTCTAATTTGCCTGGTTACTTGCCAAAATGTTCCCCTGCAGCCTTAGAAGAAGAATGCGAAGATAACTTCAGGAAATTATGGCATAATTATTATATTATGTCATAATTGTTTAAAAAAAAAAAAAAACTAAACATTTTAGACATTTAGCCCTCGTGATGCCCTTACAATACTGTCTTCAACCACCAGATGGCGCCATCTGATTGTGTATGATTGTATGGTTCTTTGTATTGCCATTGCTCTGTGTATTTATTTATTTCTTTATTAAATATTTCTTTATGTTTGTTTTTTCGTGCATTATAACCCTCCTGTTGTCCTTGGGTTTCAAACTCACACATGGTTGTGCCAGCAGTGCACATCATATGTGTGTGTAAGCTGTAGAATTAGCTTTAGCGACTTCTATCTAAAGAGAGCTAGTGATTTGGGTCAGTTTGACATCATGAGGGTTAAACTACTTCTACTACTACATACTGGAAAATGTATTCTGATTACAATCCTTGTTGCACACTTCTGGTCAAATCTAAACAACATGATGATTATGCCAAATAACCAGCAACGTGCAATATAAGGCCTTTCTGTAAAATAAAAATGTTAACTGCATGTGCCAGAGAATCAAGGCTAAGCTTGTTCCAATTTGAAAGCTATTATTGCCCTCATAACAAAAAAGATCTCAAACGATGTATTCAGAAAGGTAGCATCGCAACAATTACTGCCACTAGAATCCCCTTATGACAAGGATCATTTGGAGGCATCAATCAAAGCTCAACAACAATAAAACAAGTATATTTGTGTCTACTGTTGCATGGAGCTCTTGTTATGAGACCGAGCCAATGTTAAGTATGATTGACAGTTAATAAGCTGTCATTCCCCGCCTCTTGACAAAGGCATATAAGCACTGGTAGTATGTTTCATTTTTTACATGGTTAAATAAACAGCACAGGCAAGTTACAGGTGATTCTTGACATCTGCTTTTGATTCTCTGTGTTGACATGACATCTCCAGAGTACTAGGTTGTGTTAAAGCTTCTATAGGTAGATTGCTGCATACAAGCATGGCTGGTGGTGCTTAAGTATTAATCTTTTACTCTTTGAAACAAACATAGTATAAGATTGCATGTCATCTATGTGTAAATAGATGTGGTTGAAATATGAAGTAGATTAATATGAACACATTGAAATTACAAATTTGACATATAAGTAAAGGTAACAATGGAATCATCTTGCTTACAATTAACCCTTAATTGGGTTAAAGTTGTTAAAGTTGGGTTAAAGTTGAGGACCCGAGGACAACAGGAGGTTTATAAGGCACGAAAAAACACAAATACATCAATTATTTATTAATTATAAATAAATACACACAGCAATGCCAATTCAAAAACACACAAATCATACACAATCAGATGGCGCCACTGGGTGGCAAAATATGAAATTTTGAAGGCCATCACGAGGGTTAACATTTTTCAAAATTAATATTCTCTAAATAACCCCCGTCGGGGATCTAGACATTACCAAATGTCCCTATATACTGTATACAGTATATCTAATGAATATTTTACAGTATGACGGGAGAGAGACTGTATGATTTTCCATAATATAAAATACATTTCAGTTGCCTTAGTAATAGGAGAAGGATAAGAATGGTACCAGTCAGGAACAATTGTAGGTACTGTTTGTTTGAATTAGGGGTTCTGCAACAGCTTTATTTTCTAATTACCAAGAAAAGTGAAGTCATTACTTTCCTGATGCAGAAAGAAATGAAATTAAATAGAAAATCCATCTCAGCATCTGGGCTCAGTAAATCTGTAACAGGGAAAATCTGCTCTCTCTCACACTGTATCCCCGGGCATGAGAAGACTTTTAATGTATTATAACGGTCCGCAACAACACAATCACAATACAATTAGAAAAAGGAATTCCCCTCAAAGTCTTATAAGTCCTCCTTGATTGTGTTAAATGGTCCCCACAACATAAAATAAAGCACATTCTACCAACCCTGAATGAAACACAGCGATATGCATGGTGTAATGGGAGGGGTAGAGAACTGTGCAAGCCAATGAGGGCTGTATGTCCAAGTAGAGAGGTGTGCCAGACATGCAATGTTATGGAAACACCCTTTAAATGTGAGGTAACCAACGCTGTTTGTACCAATGCTTGTTTTGTAGTGCACGGGATGAAAAGTGTATCGGATTATAATCGTTTACCTTTAAGAACTTAATAGTAAAGGAAATCCAAAAGACTTGGTCATGGTTGTAGACAGTTGTCTTATTGTAATGAAGGAGGCTGATTAAATATCATAATTCTCCACTGTGGCACAGGATGTGATTTTGTTAGTAATTGCATTGTGAAGTTAGGGGACTGGGCCTCAGAGGGTTTCACATACATACAATAGTTCTTGAGGATACCCTTTAATCACAAATTGCTCTGGTTTATTCCCTTCTAGAGATATTCATCTTCACCTTGTGTGCTGAGTTACACCTTCAGGAATAAAGAGCACACACAGGTTCCAAAGGAAATTGTCAGAGGAGCCAAGATGGATTACCTGTGCTGCGCTAGCGAATTCTCCCTTTGAAAAAGAAAAAAAAAAAAGATATCAGCTGCAGCCGCACAGATAAAAATAATCCCGACAAGGCAAGTACACGGCATGCAGACGGTTAAAGAGAGACTTGACCTAATCTCAGCAAACATCTAGAAGATTCTGTGTTGCTCTGGTACAAGTTATATTTAGGTTCTGCCCCCCCATCCCCCAACCTCCACCCTGTTCTGCTGCGTAACAACATTTATCCATGACAGAAAAACTGATAATTTATAGTATGAATATGAATAACTACTGATCTGATAAAAAGAAAACAAACAGAAAAACACACTACTCCATGTTTTAAGGCATTGGCATATAATATAAAGGACACAATTTGGATGTGTGATATGCATAATGACGATGCCTAGAGAATTCACTGATGTAATATAATCAGGAGGAACGTGTCTAAATGCTATATCAAAATCAATTAATTCCAGTAATAGTGATTGGCATGCAGAAGCTAATATCTATTCAAAGTCATTTTCTCTGCTGGCTAGTGATGCGTAAGCATTTCATAATAGATCAGTATGTATAGCTGGCACATGAAATTATTTTAGAGGCATCGAAAACAAAATGCAGCATCCATTTTGGCCTTAATCGATACAAGGGCCTATGTCTGTCTCTCATCCCTCCCTTCGCTGTTCCCTCTTATTTGTATGTATGACTGCACATGCATGCACATGCACTTTTGACCATGCTGTAGTTTGGGGTGTTGCATGGAGCTGCTCGTCTGTTGGGGGCGGTGGGGGCTACTTGTTATACCAGGGAGGTGTTGACGAAAGCTAAATGAAATGTAGAAGTCGGTTGGCCACAAGCGGCACCTTGTAGCAGAGTGGACCGCACCCGCAAGGCAAGGCGATAACGCCGGTCCTTCTGGTCACATAAGCTCTCAGTATTCAGGCTTGGCGCCGCAGGAAGAGTCGCAACTCCACTTCATGAGCAGATGTTCAATTACAGGCAAATGAGGAAATTAGCGATTTGATGAGGAAAAATTTGAAGTGACATTTAAACATGATAAACAATGTTTTTTAATAAGCACAACCACATGCAGCCTCTGAGCGAGGGAGCCGAAATAACTGTCCTGGGCCACCCATTCGCACAGATTGTGTAATCATCGTCTTTATTAATACACCTGCTTCCATACAGTGCAGATTCATTCTAGGACTTCATAAAATTACACTGAGAGAGATTTCCATGAGAGCCTTATTAAAATCTCTTTTAAAATGTACAATGGTCCACAAAGGCATAGATTTGCGATGAGTAAATTATTACAAAGTCAGCATGCGTGGACTCTGCCCCGGCTTTGGCTTTCTCTTAGATTCTATCTGGACCGCCCCCGGCAGAACAGATGGCCTATAAATGGGGATCAGCGTGTGATACATCACTTAATTAACTGACAGCAATGCTTATTTGATCTGCCTACGTAGGAAACTTGGTGTTCTTAAGTCAATGTCCCTTGAATGTACTTTGACTGTACTATTTTCTAGTGTAGAGTGCTATCATCCACCAATTCACCACTTTCTGTGAGTTCTGCGCCAGAAAAGGCTTCCTCTTGTTGACTGCACATCCAATTACATACAGTATGGACAGTTGCAGTGGCTCACCATACTATATTTTAGGCATAGCTTTGACTTCTACATTAAACAGAAATATTGAGTGTCAAACACTTCATTTCATGCTTTCTGGTATATTGTTATGCACCAATTTGTGCCTTTTCGACATATAGTTAACAGGGTGGAGGGATACAAATAAGCCACAAGACATAAGGACTTTGAGTTAGTCAAAGTTCAAAGGTGCTTTGTTAGACAGGCTATACATTAGGCATTTATAAAATAATTTCTAAATATGCGGTTTCCTTTTCACAAATTTAAAATGGTAACTACAGTGCAATTTACAAAAACAGTGTGGATCAGTCAATGATAGGCTATTAAGTAGAAGGATGAATGTAAAGGTCACTGCAGCCATACAATTCTGAGTTCTAAAGTATTTTAGAACAGAAAATTATATTAGGTACGTTATGTGAATAATGGGAAAGAAATGATTCTACTAAGTACGATTCAGAACTTAAGCAGAAGCCTTCCCCGTCTCCACACCTGGAACAAGACGTTATACACATGCTGTTTACATGACTTAAAGTTAGGCTACCTCATACAAAGTCGAGTTGTTATTGACCTCAAGTTTAAAGCTGGCGAAAGTTAACCTTGATTTACCAATGAGACATTATGACGAGACTGAAGGATATCTGTCTCAGACCGAGGGTGGAGCGTTTTCACAGTAAATCAGTTTGCTTTTAAGAAAAACGTTTTTATTCTATAATTTTTGAGTATGATAAATGCAACTCTTTACAGTATGGTGGAAGACACGTCACACCCATCCTCCCCAGTTCCTATAGCAATGCTTTTAGATAACTGCTACACACAAACACAGTGACTGTTATAACATGCTTAGGTCACGTGTCAAAAGACACTCAGATACACAACAGATATAAATTGCAAGCGATTTTGACACCATCAACAAAATAAACAAGTTGTCATATTAAGTATTCAACATAACTTAGTTATACAGTATAACAAAGCAGTTGCTTGCTTACACGTGCTGTGACATTCTGGGAGGTCTTTTTGAAACTGCTAATCCTAATAAATGATAATATAGGGAAGTAGGAGAACTTTGGTGGTTACCTTGGAAACAGGTTCTTTTTCACATGCTGTTTAGAGATGTCAATCAACACTACCAGGGGCAACAGTAAAATTGGTCCAAATTACACATGGTGTTAGAATCTGAAAAAACATATTCTGAAGAATACGGAACTTGTACAATAATTGAAGCTTTTGCATTTCGACAGGTACAGTACAGTATTTATACTGTACTGTAATCAATGTCTACCCACAGAACTTAATTTTATTTGGTACAGTACTATTTGGTAATTAATTATTTGGTACTGTATGTAAATAAGCTCAAGCTTTAATATCTTTTCCTCCATATGGCGATAAGACAGTAAACAAACAATTCATATGGTAAGTTGAAAATAATTAGCCTACACCCTTGTTAATGTTTTACTGTTATTTGTTTAACAACACAAACAATAGCATACAGTAGTTGCTAGTCATAAGCCTCCACTACCACCCTAAAAAAGCTCATCTTACAAAATATGATAGTTTTGACATTAGATATATCTCCGACTTCATGTCTTAGTTTATGAAATCGACAAATACTTTGAGGACTTTTCCAGTTGTTTTTCTTTGATGTGGCAGAACGCCACCATGTAGGAATAATGAATCGATACAATCCACAATTGCTTAACAGTGCACCCAGAACCCCTGTAGCTCTAAGGGCAGGAATGGAGAGAACTGTCAGTCACGGCGGGGCATGTTTCCACACAGTTTCAAACCAATACGTGGTTTTTGTGTTTCCACCACAAAGAGGGTTCCTGACACGGTCTGCGACCTCTCCTTTCCAGACCTGTCCATTTAACTATAACTATAACAGGTATTGTATTTTCTCTATAGTAAATACAAGACCTGTATAGTACCACAAATAATAATTAAAAAAACTCACAAAAGTATCACTGGATCAGAAACTAAATAAAGTGTTGCTACAACAGAAAATTGTTTTGTAGACAGTAACAAATAAATGTTTGTTTTTTTTTAAACAGAAAAATATCCCCAGAATTAGTCCCGTTATTTGCAAACTATTAAATAGTCAATATGACTGAAATAATTTCCCCTGGTTGTCGTTCTAAATAACTATTCATTGGTTGTCACAAATGCTCTAATTGTGTCAAAACTAAATTATCAAAAAGATACTGTTTTTCTCAACTCTACCCAAAGTCCTCCATGGACTTACTTGAAGGGTAAACACCTTTTCAAAGAAAAAAAAAACACACGGCAAATACCGTACCACAAATGTAGCCTGAGGACGGCTACAATTTCAATATAGGAGAACACTCAAAGTTTTAAGGAAGACACCATTAAATTCCGGGGGAAGAGGGCACAAAACAAGATGTCAGCACATCTTCAAGCTGCTCATAACGGGAGTATTGACTGAGAGAGTCTGGTTTTGGAGGATGGAGGGTAGTGCTGAGTGCAAACACACTTGACTTCTTCCATGAGACATATTGAAATGGCATGTTTATTAGGGCTCCTCTCCTCTCCTCTGACACGGCCCACTTATACTCTCATCAGCAATACCCACTCTGCGCTCTCAGCTGCTTTGGTCCAGCTGAGGTCATCTAAACCACGTCCCTGCAGGCTTGTCTAGGGTAGATAAGACATCCCCTCACTCCACTGGCCTCCTGGAGAAAACACAGGGGCTGCAGCGATGAAGATGGATTACCAAGCTGGTGACACTAGTACCCCCTCCCACTGAAACCACACCGAAGCACTAACGCAATTAAAGTAATTCATCTTAAACAAGAAGCGGTTTATAGCCAAACTGTTCTTTACAGCATTTCGGCCAAACGGACCTGTTCCGACACACATGCCCTGTGTCTGAACAGGTCGAACGCATGCATGCACATTTGAGTAAAAGGTTATTACTATTCAATTAAGAATGTCTTATTTGTGTGACTGGCAGAGCTTATCTGTCACAGGGAAACAAGGGCCTTGTTAGTTTGCTCGTTTGCGTGGTGACCCAATTTCACATCTGTATACGATATGATTTTCCAAACAAGTGTCAGGGTAATGATACTGTAGTTAATCTAAGCACCACAGCACCATTATGTGGGTAGCCATTTTGAGGGCAAATTGTTTCTAACGATTACAGATGATAATCACTTCCATTGCATGCCCTATCAGACAGAAGTGCATGCGGTCTGGATGTCACTGACGAGATAACAGCTCAGCTTATTTTATGTGCTGGGCTTATTTGGGCATTTCAAGTGATAACTTTACTCTCACCCTTAGCATTTAAGTTGCTTTTAACTTTTTTTTACTTTTGTTTATGTCTCTACAGGAATATGTATAAGACATTTCTCCCAAAAGATTGGGAAGAGATGGTTTGCAATGCAATACGTTTATGAAAAATTATTTAATTACCACTGTCTATCTAGTGTGCCATCTGAGTGGTCTGACTCAAATCCTTGCAATCTTTGAAGAGTGAGAGAGAGAGACCTTGAAATCCATTATGACGGTTATTGCCATGCAAAACAAATAGTAATGTGTGGGCATAATAAAGCTGTAATGTCTCCAGAATTAAGACACAATCCCAAACAAATGTTACAGTACCTTACCAAGAAAACAACTTTACATGTGATCATGTGAACTATGTAAGGAAAGCGAAATAAAATGTTGCTATTGTTCTCAGCAACATAAAATATATCTCTCAGCAGCCTGACACCTGATCAGTGTACGTATGGCTTTAATATATCATCTAAATCTGTATGCCAGTGTGTTTTGGTGTCTTTGTTGCTGTACTGATGGCACTTTAATGGTCAGACACGGCAGATTTCCACTCATGTGGGAGCAAGGTGTTTGACTGAGCATTTTATTGTATCCTGGAAAACAACAAATCCCACCAGAATGTCAAACAAAGATTTGTCTCTCAGCAGTCTTCTTTGTTTATTAGTCAAACTATTTTATTTATTACTAGTCGGACTTATACTTTCACCAAATCCATGTGGATGTTTTGAGTTTCAAAGCACAATTCATGAATTGTGATATAATTACAGTATTTTTTGATAAATGCTTAATGCAAACACTTTCTGCACTCACAAAATTGATTTACAATAGGTGTCATGAATAGAAGAACTCTAATATTTAATTTAGTCTGCTGCTGCCAGTAAATCAATATCATGTATTTGTCAAAATGTAAATTAGCAAAACAATTGATGATCTCAAAAGTTGTTTAAAACAATAGAAATAAGATGAAATAAAAACAGGTAAACGGGGCATTAAAAACTGGAACCTAGTTTACTTGTTTTCAGTGACAATATAGCGATCAACCTATTATGACTACCAACCATCAACATAACCTGGGCTCTGTTGGGTCAGTCGGCGAGGGAAGTCACACAGAACATGTGAAGGGCACCAGCAGCGAAACCACTATGCAAATTCCCCACTTTGTTTGACAAGCAACAACACTGCTTTGTGTATATGAAAAGCTTGACGAGACACTGCACACACAACTCCTGCTGTCAGAGTCATGCTACAGTGGTGACACCCAACGAGTGACCCCTGTCCACATCAAGGCTGTTTGGACAGACACAAACACGCACGCACACACACACTCACTCACACACTCACACACACATACATACACAGCCCATCTCTGAAAGCTCACATGTCAGTACTTGAATAGTGAGTGGGTTTGTGCCCTCATTATCCTCACAGAGGTGCAAACTACTTGATTAGCACCTTGCGTTCATCCCAGCAGCTACCTTGCTGGGACAAAACTCACTGCCACACTGATAGGATGGTGAAACACAAGGCCTGCGCCACAACTGAGAAAATGCAGAATATTGGAGCTACTGCATGTTTCTACATGCTTCCCATACAGAGGGTTATTTTGTTTGGGTTACATGTTTCGCACATAGCTATGCTGAATTAAATGTAACTGAATTATTTCTCCTATTATTTCTATGTATTCCTCATTAAAATATTGTGGCAGTGAGTACATTGGTATTAGCTTATAGCGCCATACTGCACACACAGTGTATGACCTGTTAAACACTTATATACTGAAGTATACTATGCGTGACAAATAATACATGTTTGCACTGGGTCATTTTGATGCATAGGACAGCAGGAGGGTTAAAGGGATTGCTCAGAATTGTTGATTATGATTTTGAATTGACTCAGAATTGAACTCTTGATCTTCTGACCTAAAGAAAAACATGCTAAATAGAAAGCTCAATTCCAAGTTTAAAATCAGACACTGTAAACACTGACCAGCAGACAGAAGAGGAAGTCTTTATCTATATCCGCTGGCTACACCAGAAATATACTAGAAATATTAGCCCTTGCTTTATCATCATGAAACGATGCGGCCCATGGGTTTCAAGACTGACTTAACTTAATGGTAATCCAATCCTTCCCAATACAATTATTTTTATCAATCCCCTGTTTAAAATGGATGTTTGCACCTAAAAATACCTAGAAATATTGCCAATAAACTTTGCTTTAACCCTCATAATATCTTTAAAAATATCGTATTTGGCCACCCGGTGGCGCCATCTGATTGCATATGATTTGTGTGATTTTTAATTGGCATTGCTGAGCGTATTTATTTTTTTATTTATTCATTTAGTAGGTTTTTCTTAAGGTCAGAATAACAATTCAATTCACATAAAATTGATGAATGTTCAACAATTATGAACAATCCCTTTAATTCTTTAGAAGAAGAGAATGACCTATTGACTGCAAACATGTATTTTGATTTCAATGCACGACGAATTCAATGCATTTCAATACTTTTCTAGAACTTTATGGTGTACAGACCTTACTAGCATTCTACCTGCCAGCACTGTCTGCGACACAGTTTCATTTGCAGGTCTAAAAATCTGTTAACCCTCCTGTTGTCCTTTGGGTCAAACTGACCCAACGCACTACACGGTACATCTTTTTGGCAGATAGAAGGTGCCAATTCTAATTCTACAGCTTACACAAACATATGATGTGCACTGCTGGCACAACAAGGTGTAAGTTTGAAACCCGAAGACTATGGGTTAAAAGGCACACATAAAAAACAAATACATAATAAATATAAAGAAAAAAATATATATATGGTTACTATGGTTACTGCTTAAAATAAATTTAAAAAATGTAATTACGAAAGAAAGCACTGCACTAGTGTCACACCAGAATTTCGAAGCCTGACACGAAGTGATACAGCCAAATAAAATTGACAATACCACTTCTTGAAAGTGCTGTTGAGTTTGCAGGGATAAATGTATCAGACGATCAGCAAAGAGTTGCTTACGTGATGTACTTTTAATGGACAGAAGAGGCTTAGACTAATTCCTATAGACCCCCATGTTAAAATGTCAAACACTACAGTAAAAATACAGCCTAGTTAAACAAAAGAAACTGGTTTTGTCTCTTAGGTAGTGTCCCTAGCTAATGTTATATAACTCATCAATTTAAAATATATTAAGCCATACAGTATGCCATTATTATGGATAGCAGGGAGTTACAGGTTAAGTTAGGTACTGAAAAGATTGTGATGCCAGAGCCCCAGGGATCTGGCATCTGTTCTTGATTTAGAAATTTAACAAATTCAACCATCAGTGTTTGCATTTACAATGTCACCATCCATAAAGTGATAAGTCCATCCCCAACCACAAGCCTTGGCTGAAGAGGTCTGCCTATTGCTAAAGGCATGCAATGCTGCATTATTTGGCAATCCGGAGACCTACAGCTCAAAAAAATGGCATCAAGATGGTCCTGACAAAAAACTGTGGATTGAGGAGCAACAACAACTTGGACCTTTGACACCTGTGGCAGCGATCCAAGCCATCACCTACTGACCTACTGGTCATTATGTATTCACACTAGCTCAAGCTAAGGAGCAGTTTTATTCCAGAAACTATAACCATGCTGAACTGTGAACTCTGTGACCCGCCACTGACCATATCCACCCACCCACCACTTACCCATCACTTACCACCTACAGTACCTCTAAGTGATCCTGTTGCACTAATTCACTGTTCACTCTTCACTGGTAATACAGGACACTGGCATTGATTTACCAAACAACATCATCACGTGATTAAAAAATTGGAAGAGACATCATCAAATTCCAGCAATCCCCACTAAGGAATATATCAAGGAGGCAAGGTCCCAACTTCAGGCAGAGGTGTAGAACATTTGACCTTCACCTAGCTATGTTGACCTTGAACTGTTTCAGGCCGGTTTCAGGCCTGAGACATATACAGTACAATGGGAAAACATGTGATACTAACAATAATGGATGTTGAAGGCAGATGCTGGTACCTGTTGCTCTCTCTGAGTGGTTCACCGTCCTTTCGCCAGGAAATAACGCCCTGAGGAGACATCATGGGCTTGCACTCGATGAGTACGTCTCCACCTTCCTTCACCAACGTCTGGCTCTTCAGTTGGTTGGTAGAGAAATCTGGTGCAATAGCTGGCACAGGTGCAGAATTTGTTTGTATTATTTCATAGTACACACAATAACCACCATGAAGACTACATTAATGTTTAAGTTCCAACATACAATGGTTGTCAGCAGGAACCTTAATGCTGTGCCATAAGGACTGTTTCATAGTCTATGCAAGCTACATGGACATGGGAAGTACTTTTAAACTATTGTTTTGTTCTTGTTTGTCATAATCCTATCAATAGGATTTACTCTAAACTGCAAAGACAATACAGTATATACTTAACTGTTTATGCAGTACCACATCGTTCAGATTCTCTCAGTATCTTATTTTTTCCTAAATGCTGTGATAGCATTGATACTGTATATGCTCATTTACATTATTGTACTTTCCTGTCAGTTGAAATCCATCATAGATATGTCATATCTAATCACAGATCATAGATCACTATGATGTGGGCAATAGGTTGCCATCAACACTGTCTAACTGCAGAGGAAGTGGGACTGCAGCAGAAACCTCAAAAGTCCTGCACATATTTCATAGAAACATTCCATGGGCTAGTAGAATTAGTAATTTCACAACCAGCGTGCCACTGTTTCCATAGTTGTTTATTAATTCTGCTCATAAAAACCCATTTGGGCCAGCTCTCTGCCCTCACAGCTTTTTAGAAAACTGAAAACAGTTTATACACAACAAACAATGTTATAAATTCACAAATTCAAATTTGAAGCCATTCCAGTTTTGTAGTAGTGGGCATCTGTCCAGTAGTAATATTTTTTTCAATATCCCTATGGAATGTGAAAGAGTGCCGTTGATTGTGTTCAGCCTCTTTCCATATCAGTGACATGCTAATGGCGAGGCTTGTGATAACGTTGAATTGTGAATGAGCACTTGTGGGTAGCCCTGAGCAGAGAGTGACAGGCCTGATGGGGCAGATTGGTATGGCTGGCGGGCACTGGCATACATCACTGTCAGCCGGACGCATTCATCTTATAATTGATGCTTTTCAATTAGTGGGTAATGAAACAGAGGGCAGGGGTTGTCCGCTGGTATTGAGCGTGGACTAAACAACAGCGCACACTCAAGTAATAACAAAGTCTGTGCACTGCGCTTTACCAGCAAACTACTGTACAAACACATGCAGGCAAGGGATACACAAATACAATGATGAACACACAAACACACATCTAAACCTTCATCTTACCTAAAACTCGCAGCTCTGCGTTGGAGTAGACCTCACCATGCTTATTTCCAGCCACACACTGGTACATTCCTATATCGGCCAGAGTCAGGCGGTTGATTGACAACACCCCGTTGGCAACCTGTATGCGCTCCTATATGAACAGAGACACATGCCTTTAATATGTCCTATTCCCAATCCTCATCTACATAAAAGCGGCCAGCCAGTAGGCCAGTACATTATGGCATGGAAGTGACAGACATGGCTATAAATCTAGGTTTTCATCACTAATGGAGGGAAAGGCTTGGGTGGATGGAGGCAGGCTAGCAGAAAATGACCCTAATCAATCTGCATGTTTATGAGAGTGAAATAAAACCATGCCCTATTTATATCTCCAACTATACCACGGGGCCTGTTTCTCCTTCAGCGGCAGGAGGAGATGAGAGGAAAAGAAATATCTTAACATCTGAAGTATACCGCATTGTGAAAATTGCTTTTCTGATAGATATGCCCCCTGTACATTTGTACAATGCACATGGCCGTATTTGCTCCTCAGTTTGGTCTCGTTGGGTTTCTGCTCCTTTCAAGAAATCCCAGATGTCAACGGGCCATCAACATAAGTCTGTTAATAGATTGCTGGGCTTAATGAACTTAAAAAAACCAAAACAAATGTTGACACTTAATCTGTACCTGAACGTATGGTACCTGACTCCCCCCCACAACAGCACTAAAACCTTGTTTTGGCTTTTTTCAACTGCAATTGCCACAAGCCTGCCTCCTCTTGTCCTTCAGCTCCAGTGTTTCTTCTGAGGCTCACCCATAATGTCATTAAAGCCCAATACCATGGGGTGCATCTAAGCGGCCCCAGCGGGATTTAGGTACTGTCATATGAAAAGAAAGCCTGCCCTCATTGGAAGATCACAAACTAATCCCGTGTTTGAACAGGTTGTGCTGTGAATTTCCATAACACTTGGAGGCTCCGGACGGGTTGAATACCGCTACCGGCTAGTGAGGCAAACGGTAGCATATATCAGTCGGTGTATTGAGAGCACTCCCGTTTACGGCTGCTATTAATTAAGCATGACGCTCCTCTCAAATCAGCAGTTTTTCATGTGGGGACCTAGGGGCACCATCTGTACACCTTATGCTGGATGAAAACGATTTGCAATGTCATTTGCCAGGAGTACATATTCATTTAATTTGCCTGTTGTACAGTATAAACACCCTATGGAATTATAGTTTAAGAATGACCCCAAAAACAACACCTAGTAAAGAAGTATTTTGTATGAAAACTTTATCATTTTAAATTATACGGTATATAGGGTATGTACTTGGTTCCCATTTAAGGTCATATTCCACTTGAAAAAGATATAATTTACAAAAACAGAAAGCACACATTAGTTCACACACCATTAGTTCATTTTGGGCTAGGAGTTTATAACTTTAACATTGTTTGACTCAAATATTATTTGGTAATTGGTTACAATTATACATACAACTGATAACACATACAGTTTTACTTTAATTTGTATCCTGGGGCATTAAAGTCTTCAAAATTAGACATTTTATTGAGGTAAGCTCTGCAGCTATACTAAGCCATAGACTGTCTCGGGCTCTACTTAATATGCTAAATCTTGTTTCACGCTGTAGTTTCCTTTTAATTGCACAGCTAATTAATCCTGGAGACATTGTCAATAAAGATAAATGCACTTAGGAGCAAGGTCCTTACTTGTAGATTTCATGTAGAGATCAAGATATAAAATAAATAAACAAACAAACCCATAAATGCACTAAAGTACTGTAAAACTGATTACAATTCCACATCTGATTACAGAACTACATCTTTAAAGTACAGTCCATTATGTTACAGTGCCCACAGAGCCCCACATTTCTGCTTCAGCTCACTGTTTGAATTGTAAACTATGAAGAGGCGTAGAGAAGTCTAACTCAGCACTCAGGTTAAGGAGGAATTTTAAAACAACAGTGACTACGTTTACATGCACACATATTTCCAACTATTATTCTGATTATGGCAATATTCTGAATTTGACAGGGGTAATGTAAACGTTATATAAAAGCATAATCCATATAGATATTCTGAATTAGGCCTTATTCCAAATGTAGCATTGTCAGGTTAACCCTTGTGATGTCCTCAGGCACTATACCTAATTCTACAGCTTACACACATATGATGTGCACTGCATAATTATACATCTTACATATACATGATGTGCACTGCTGTGTGTCTGAAACCCAAGGACAACAGGAGGGTTATAAGGCACAGAAAACAACACAAATACATAAAGAAATAATTAATAAAGAAATAACTACACAGCAATGACAATAAAAATAACCATACAATCATACACAATCAGATGGCGCTGCCTAGTGGCATCACGAGGGTTAAGAACGTGAGATATGCCACTATTATTCAGGTTTTATTAGCATTCTTTGGACATGTATAAAGCGCAATAGGAATATACATCTCATTTGGGGTTTTTTAACCACAGTTTTTAACACATGGCCTCTTGCCTCCTTAAGGTCAGCTCTGTGCAAAAATGTTAAAATCCTATTTTGATGCAAAGAAGCAAAATGTCACAAGCTGCTCCAGCCTTTCCACTTTTTCATGACTTCAGTTTTTAAAGTAGGGAAATTCCTCCGGCAAGTACGTTATTTAAATGGTGTAGCCGTAGGACATACTGTATGACATGGTTATGTTTAATGTTATGCATGGCTGCATGTAAACAGAAATATTAGTGGAGTATTCATTTTCATTAGGCATATAAACAGCTTAGTAGGAATAGTGGGATCTTTGGAATAAGGGCAAATATTGGAATATGTTTTCCATGTAAATGTATTGATCTGTAGAACTGGTGTTTCTGGACACAAACAGAGAAGTGTACTTTTAAATATCTACAAATAAGGCTGAAATATGGGAAGCATACTGAAACTAAGACTAAGCTCACTTCTATAATAACAGTTAAACCACTATATTAACACTGCATAGTAAGTAGCTGTGCATGTTGAGTTTACTTTTTTAAGCAACTCATATGTAGTAATTATAATCAAAGGAATAAACCCTGCCCTCTGGAAAAAAGTTAATTGTAGATGTTTTAATTTCTTCCAGAGCAAAATTAAATCTTGCTTGTTATTTTGTATATTTTACTACATTTTTAACAGCTTATTGTCAGTCACAGCCAATCATTTGACTTATATAAAGCATCTGGATGAATGTTTTCCCCAATAACTCAATGTATCATCTTTTACTAAAAATAACTCAACTGAGATGTTCCAGTGGTCGTTGCAATCAGAACGGTCTCAATTGATTTACTGTAATGAACAACAAATGGTGCCACCCCTTTTGTCCTCAACCTTTCCTTCTTCCACTGATTAAGTTACTGCAGTGAAGGGCAGCATTTCAAACAATGCTATATTGTTTGCTGATGAAGCCATTCATCCATGCATGTTGAATATATCCATTATTATGTCTGCGTTAAGAAAAGTCTAATGCAAGTAAATCAACTGATTTACTTTGTGGCCAACTAATCAAATATTCAGTCATGCACCATTCCCCTGTAACTTACCGCTTTAGAAGGTGCCATTTTACTGCTCTGGGTCAGGACACTGTTAGGACCCAACACCTACAGCTTACTGAGGGTATTAGACAGGGTGATACCCTCCACAGAAATGCGCCCTATACAGCTAATATCAGAGCTAAGAAACCTCTGTGAATACCTAGTCAAACAGATGGTTAACAAACAAACACCACAGTAGAATCAAATAAAGGTTTGATAAAAAGCCACTGACTAGACAGATTGTTGATTATTCAGTGCTGAAAGCTATCCAACCCTTCCTTGATGAGGAAGAGTGTTTGGCTTGTGGATCTTTGCCTCTGGTAACAATATAACAGGCTTTGCTCACTCCAAGTACACGTATAACATCTAAGGATTGATCGATTCCCTCTGGTGTGTTTGAGGCCATTTTTGCATAATGAAGAAAATTAACATAAAGTCTGTTTATTTATCAGGTCCATGCTGTGCCTGAGTTACCACCATCAATCACCTGCAAATACCAAGGATATACCATAAGGACCCAGTGGCTCCGATCAAGGAATAATGCATTTGATTTTTGCTAATGCCATAATGAATACTTCACTTCAACCATAGAGTTCTACTTGCCATTAATGTCCGATGAACAAGCCGTCTGTTCATGAGCTGTGTTGTTCACAACACCCTCATCTCTCATCACGCAACCCTTAATGGGTATTCAGAAATGGAATATACTTATAGAAAGAATGCTTTTTCTCTCCTTTGCTGCCAAAGGATTAATAACTGCCCGCTAGGAAGGAAAAGATTTAGCATAAGATTAGGATAACTCTTGCATCATTGTGCTTTTAAAGCTAGCCAGTTTGGCTTGTTTACACTGAGGTCGTTTAGCAGATACAATCTGAATCCTTTCTTCTGAATAACATACCACTGCACGGGGGAAACACTTCATAACGTAGATGATAATATATGCTAATGAAATGCATGGATTAGAGCAGTGAAGTACTGCAGTTTTTATTTTAGTGCTGCAATCTACAGCCTAACTTATAGGTATGGTAAGTGATTGTAAGCTACATGTACGCTTTTTGTCAAATTTACCTGATACTGTATCTCATTGTAGTCTTCTTGCAGCTTACCATTGCCATAGGAAGTGGTACCAAAGTGGCGACTTCTGGCTCAGAGTACATGAAAATACTCATTTTGAGAAAAATGAAATTTCGTGAAATTTGATATAATTTTTCCGAATTTGATATCAACTTTCATAAATGACAAATCTGAAATCAATTTTCAAAGCTTTATCAAATTTCACAAAACCTGATATCAAATTTCAAATACTTGATATCAGATTTACCAAACTGGATATCAAATTTCACGAATCTTGATATTAAAATTTAAAATCTTAGCTTATTGCAAATAACACATGATTAGCTATAAGCCTCTGCTATTAGCCTACATAAATGCACTTGTCTGCTGTTTTATAGTTATAGCTCGCTCACTAGTGAGGTGTCAAGACTATTTTGATGGTTCACAGAAGTAGGATGCTAAACTATAGCTTCTACAAGGATGAAAATAGGCATTTATATGTTCATTTGAACATCAATGGCATGCTAACACGTACCAGCCTATATAATTGAGTGTGGGAGGCACTTACAATATGCACAGTATTCTGGCTATTTCAAGTGTATGCGATTAATAGCTTATCAGGCTATATTAGCGTGTATTATATTTGTCATCTAACTTTGCCGTATAAATGCTAGACAAGCTTTCTGAGACCCAGCAAAAATGTTTTGGGGTTTTAGCCTACAGCCTAGGCTGTAGGTTAGGATACATTTTTATTGGTGTATTGTTTAGCTAATAACAAAGATTACTCACGGGAATAAACAGTAAATATTCATAAAATAACATACAGAACATTGAATAATTAATATTGCCATTACAAGACACAAATAATAGGTTTAATTCAAAACAAGAAGGGGAACAGATATGCAGGGGGGACCGTTTCTTTGCCTGTTTCACAAAACCGGAAACTGAAAGTTGGTATCAAATTTAACAAAAGTTGATATCAAATTTAATCTTGATATCAAGAAAAACTATTAAATGTTATAACGGCTTGCCATAATCTTTTGTCGTATACTTTTTAAGGTTTTAGACACTTCATTCGGCATTTTGTGCGCCACAGAAAGCGAAACCAGGAAGTGTCAGAGCACGTCACGTGATGCATCTGAACAAATCACATTCTCAGAATTTGGTGCTAGCCAATGGGATTTTGTATTTAGGTGTAATGCACCCTTCCTTCTTTCACGATTGGTTACAAAGGAAATTACCATATTTGGATCTGATGGATTTACAGGAGAACGAGATCTTTACAGCGATATCTGTGATGACATAGTACAGACGGTTGCAGTACTATATGTTGCGTAAAAGTGACAACTTTTGATGGATTTTAGGAGAAATCTACAGACACAAATAGACAAAGTGTAGTAAAATAAACATCTAAATGTGCATTTTGGAAATTTTCTTTACAATAATCTGAAAGAAGACAAGTTAAAGAAGCAAAATAACCTCAAAATTGACCAATGCATGAAAAACAGTGTTTTTGCCAGCCGTAGAAGGTCTTTATTTATATGATGAAGACACAGTTTCAAGAGAAACCTCACCTCGGAAGACTCCAGATTATCGCCATTTTTCATCCACCTGTAGGAGGGCTTTGGCTTTCCTGTGGCTTTACACTCCCACACCAATGAATCATCAATGGTCTTCAGGATGTCTTGTGGTTTCTCAATTAGATGAGGAGGGGCTAAAATGTTCAAAATAATAGGAAAATTAGTAGGATCCTTCCCATGGAAAAGAACAACACAAATACAGCAGGCTAAAATCTAAAGTTTTGTAGCAGAGAGAGAGAGAGAGAGAGAATTAGCTGCCACTTCCTTAATTAACAGGAAATCTTGAATGGATTAACCTTGTTCCTTAGAGGCAGAAGTTAGCTAAATGCTTGTAGATGTATATTTGGTTAACCCCAGTAAATGGTAGAGCATGTTAACCCTCCCGCTGTCCTATGGGTCAAAATGACCCGGTACACTTGGCTCCCTTTTCTGGTAGTCTGCTGAGAAACAGCGGGAGGGTTAAAGCAAATGAGGACCACATAAATAAAAGTGATCTGCACCAGATCTAGATATTAGACAGGCTGTTGTGATGCCATAAAATTCTCTCCACTCAATACTATTTGGCTAAATTATGGTTTAATTATACAGGGGGCAGCATTGATTCTCACCATGTCATGCAAGTAACTCAAGGCTAGTTAATGATTTAACAAAAAGAAGGCTCGTAAAACTAGTGAGATTTACTCTCTGAAGTGCAGTACATATTAGATGATGCGTAGGTCAAGCAACCATCATCTCCCAACACACAAGGTCACCAACAGCACAAGAGTAATGGCTGATAAGATGGTTCCGTTCCACACACCTTGCGTAATGTCACACTCAAGGACTGACCTTTGAGTCGACTTTATTGTTAACGATACGCACAAATCCTGCTCTAATTGTCTCCTGCTACCACTTTCCCTCTGAGTAATGCAAGATAAAACAGCAAGAAATTCAATAGTAATTGCAAATGTATGCCTTACACTACCTCTGTGTATTAGGTCCATGTGAGTGAGTGACTGGAGTGCTGATGTGTATAGGGTTGGTGTGTAAGAGGCAAAGGAGAGCAGAAAGAATTGAAAGGTTGAAAGACACCGTGTTTGCAGCTGTGGTTGCGGCACAAGGTTGAATGTACAGTACTGTAGCCATTACATTTCCACTAGATGAGCTATTGTAGAATTCTTCCACTAGTGAAAGCCGGAAAACGTCCTTTATTTCTGTGACAAAGACAACTGAAAGATAGTGTGTTAATTACACTCTGCGAGAATCAGTCAAACTCGAGAGAGACTGACATTTGCACAGTGTATTTCAGGACACAGCGAAGTCATTCTGACACACTCCATCATGACCAGTCCTTTAGCCTGCCTCTGTCCACACATTGCAGTCTTTCTCATCCCGTCCTAAATAGTAGCCAGGGTGCTTTATCTTCTACTTTCTACACAGTATTCAGGGCCACATTGTTGTTGTTGTTGTTGTTTTTTTCCCCTCACTGTCAAGGCCCCTTGCTCCATCCCTCACCCACTGTGAACTTATCGACTCTCGGTCAATGCTTACCAAATGAAAGTAGGCAGCCCATTTCAGCCTGCGCTGATAGAGGCGTGCACATAATCAGGCCATGCATTAACTGGCTAATACAGAGGAAAGATGGGAAGCGGTTCCTTATCTGTGATATCCATAGGAGATGGTGTGTAGTGGTGAATCTAGCAGGGCTGAAAGGAATTCTAACTTATCACAGATATGTGCTTCTTTTCAAAGAATACTGCATGTAGCAACTGAGCAGATAACAGGAGAAATTCACCAGCCCATGGGGCTGTAAGGGAAATTGTAGATTTTATCGGACAAGGTTAGTGAAAAACTGTTCTCACTAGGTACAAGTTGAGTGAGTACCAATGGTGAAGGTAGGAAATAAATGTTCATAAAAAAAGCCAGAGGAGGTAGCTTTATAAGTAACTGTTGTTCCTATTGTTTGCTCTCCACTTTTGCCTTTACAGAATCATTTCCGTAAATTATGTTCAATTCAGTAAAACGTCACAATATATATCTTCAAAATGCTTTTAATATGATTGTATTTGAGATTTGCTCTCTAGGATCAAAATGTAATCTATGTGTAATTCCTGATAAGATGCTAAAATAGCAACATTTTAATGATGGTTAGTTGATATTGTCATGTTTCATTAAACTAAATGAGAGTAAAGCTACGCCTTTGTGTTTCTATTGGTAACACAGTACTGCAGGCTGTTGCAATGTACAAACCACCATACATTTAACGATTCACCCACTGGCTTACACTTCTGACAAATGTCTCAAAGGCTTGATTCAAAGGGTGTTCAAAATAAGATTACAGATTTGTATCACCTGCAGCAGACAGCGGGGAAAGAGAGACACATAGAGGGTAAGAGAGAGAGAGAGAGAGAGAGAGAGAGAGAGAGAGAGAGGGTGGGGGGTGATACAGAGGACAATAGAGACTGACAAAAGCACATCAAAAAGACGAGTGGACCTGTAGCAGAGGACAAACAAGCATAGGTGGATCACAGTGTGTGGCTGGATTCTGTTATAGTCAATGAGGTAAAGAGCTTTCTGGGCTGTTGTAAATAATGGCAACTTGTTTAATGCCCCCAAATGACTTATTCCGACAGCTGACACAGCAAGGCTCAGTTGAGAGGAACATTAGGGGAAGGATGAAAGCTGCTAGGTTGGATATCAGCGATCATGAATATTTGCCTTGGAAAATAGACAAGAAATAAAGATATATTTCAATCCATCATGTATCGTAAATAATATGACATGGTACTATACCATCACTCCAGCAAACAACGTCCATGCATCTCAGAAGGTTTTTCTATTCACAGTACTTGGCCTATGCACACATTTTTTTAACATAGCAGTTTCTGTAAGATAAAACCATTTTAGACTAATACAATTGTTTTATTTACCCTAAGATACAGTATTGATGATGTACAAAGCAAATGAGAATGGTGTCCCCTGGCTGGTATGTGTAAGGACACGGAGGGAAATGGGCAGGAGGAAATCAATGCTTCCGTTTGATGAGAACATCCCAACAGATGGGGCTGACGCTTTATAGTTTCCAGTGCATGAGGCACCCTGAGCGAGATATAAACAATGACACAACAAGTATGCTTAAAAAAGAGCAGGGAGCTCGTGGAATATTTTAGGTAAATGGTTCATTAGGCATGAAGCAGAGAGCAATACCAGCGGAGGAGAGAGATGTCCCTGCAGTCTCAATGGCCTACAGGTACGTGCTTAATAGGACGTCATGTATGGACTGTGCCATCGCACAACTACCCCTTGAACATTAGTCACTGCCTGACGCTTGGGATTCTGTCTTAAAGTGCAGTAAGATCGAACCTGGGTGGTGTAGAATTGTCCATTGGCCTGCTACAGTACTACAAGGGTGGAGATTAGCCAGACGATAACTACTGCAGCAGAATGAAAACGGGTAAACTGCTATAATACAGTACATGAAAACTGTTTTCCCAAAAGGAGATTATTATAGATTAAAGAAATGTATTTTATTATCCTCTTATTTACTCTTGTTCAATATGTATTTATGATGCAATGCATAGCTTTGTGTTTTTCATTAATTAAACACATTAGAAGAAAGAATTACTTAAAAAATATTAATTTGTGATGACAATCATTACTGCTGGCAAAGGACTTTCCTATAAAAAATGAACATCTAATAAATGGGCAATAAATCATATTGTAGAGGGCTCCAGGATTTAAATAAAGTGGACATGTCATTATACACATGGCTACAATAAATTACAATATGTACTTGGGAAAGTACTTTTTGCAATTTGTACCCCATGTACTGGTATGTATGTATGTATGTATGTATGCACTGTGTAGCTCATTTACGTGTGGCTCCGCTAAACAATCAGCCACAATGAGGTGAATCTACTAACTGCCTTCCTTCCTATCCAGATGCTACATTGCAGATTATGTCCCTGACATATGTGCCTCTGCTCTAAGTATAGTTCATTTAACAGCTTTGATCACCCGTCAACTTGGATGTCAATCAGTGAGCCATCTGGTGGAATCCAGAACGAAACTCGGCAACAAGGTCATATCCAAGGGGTCGGAGTCATCCACAGCCCTCGTTTAATCTGGATCAAAATATTAACGGCATTGTGGCTGGCAGCATTTAATCATTTCATCTAAAACAATCCCTACTCCTGGTTTGGGGCATGCGAAACTGTTGATAACCGTTGTTTGTGTTATAGGACTGGTTATTTCCACCTTTGCTATGTGTCAGCATGAGCTGATCTGACACATACTGCCCACTCTGGTGAAATATTCATGGGATACAGGAACACCTACCGTAGAAAGAGAGCTTTCCTCGTACTGCGTTCATCCCCCTCGAGTTCTCTGCCACACACTCGTATGTACCAGCGTCCTCCTGCTGGAAATAAGGGATTTCCAGGACTCCATTCGCCTTCCTTTCGTCCACTTTCCTGGTGAAAGCCACTCCATCCACTCTTCTCCACTTTATAGATGGGACAGGGCTTTAGAAATAGACATAAGATTACGTTAAAATGATCTATCTTCATTGGTTTCACTTCCATATAGCAACAGTGTGGATTGAAACTACTAAGGCTTAAAGTATAGCTGAATTCAGAAATGATGTCACACCTGCTGTCAAATTCATCTGTCTTAGTTTTTCGTTCAGAGAGGAATTTTTGATATAGTAAATCAATACCAGTATATTAAATCAAGTACATATTTAAAAATTAGTCCAACCCTTTCAGCTCCATTTTAGGCAACATACCTGACCACACAACTGGAAAAAACTGAATTTTAGGGAACCTTTAAAGGCTAGAGTGGCGTAAAAGGAATACTTACTTTCCTAGAGCAAAACACTCAAGTTGTACAGTGGATCCTTTGGCAACATGGACAACTTCTGGAAACTGAACTTCAATCTTTGGCTCATATTCACCCATCACACCTGATAAGGACATGAGAAGAAAAAAACAAACATAGTTTGATTCTACATCTGTATTTACAAGTTAAACAATTCCTGCAAACACAAGAGAAACTAAAGGACTAAGAACATGCACTCACCAATTATCTTCACACTGTCAAGCAGCTGTCAATAGATGGCAGATGTAAATATAGATACTTTTGTTGTCTCATGTCACTGTTGACACGGGATTACTGAAAACCCATTTCAAGCACAACAGAGCTTTGCTAAATGTAAAAGTAATACAAGATCTTCATTTTACTGGACAAGGAGATACTCCAAAGGAAAAGCATTTACTGTACATCAAAACATATATACCTTGTGCTACCAGTTCTAAATATGCAATGCACGCATACAATCCACCCCGGTTTCTGTTATTTACTGTACAACAATGTAATTAAAGCATCTCTTCTGGCTTACTGTATTGTTTTGTGCATGCTATAAATGTCAGAATATGCAGGGACATATGTAATTATTGCAAGATACATGTCCTTAAGAAGTCCCACAAGGATTGTTTGAATTGTGTTTGAATTAAGATGATGAATATTCACTTTAAATTACCTTAATGTAATCTTAAAAACCAGGCAGTAATTGGGCACTTTTATTCCCATGCTGGTTCTCACCCTGGATAAAGCTCTCTTCTTGGACACTGCAACAAATGGTTTTCGTTTTTGCTGTGATTTGTTGCTGTGTTGCACAAATGGCTCTTGAGATGGAGGAAACAGGCCAATTCCCTCTCCTTGATTTGGGGAGGCATGTGTTATCAGGATGGTTTCCTGACAGACTGTGAAAGCTAATTCAGATCCTTATCGCATCTGTCTAATACTGGAATGTAACCACAGCCCTTTCAACAGCTTTAAACAAGACAGGTGTAAGAGGGCTGGTAATTGTCTCCTACCATATCCTTTTGAAAGGGACACCTGTTTAATGTGCCCTTCATGACAGTAAGGTAGGCTAAAATATTGGTGTTCTTTGGCCAGCTATCTAGACTAGGTTTCATACAAGTCAAGGATTGATAAATAAAACAATAGGGAAATCATGCATGCTATCGGAAGTGCAATTGAGTTTTTCATGAATTGCCCAAAATACCACATATTTATATATTTGCTGAAACTCTCCCAAAACATCAACAAAATAACAAAAGAACACACACACAAACCCCTTGCCTATATAGATATGAAATGTTTTTCATACAGTATGCAGTATAAACAAAGTTAATTTGAATGAATAAGATGGATTTATATTTAAATAATTCAGAAATATTTTCTGGTATGGATGCTATTTGACCCCTACATTTATTGCGCTAATTTGGTATTCATTAAAACATGTTACTATGCAACAAATGGTCATTAATGCCAGTTGCATTTTTTAATAATAGGCTGATAAGAGACTGAAATTCTTAAGCTAATGTAGGTAATGTCCTGTGTTGCAATGAGATGACTTTCCAACAATAATATTAATAGTACAAATTGTCTACAAAATCTTAAAATGTGTGTTCTTAACAAGAGTGTTGTATAAAATAACTGTTTTGCATCTTGTTCAATGATGCTACCAAATTAGGCTTAATGGGCTGAGAAAGGAAAGGCAAAATATTCTTCAATAAATAATAGACATATAAACATATCTCTTATCATTATCATTGAATCTGGTAAAAATATAAGGTTATTCTTCCGGAACAAAAATGTGCAATAACTTTACTTGCCAAAAATGACCTTTTTGCTGGAGTGCATTGATAAGGCCAGCCTAAAGCATTAGATCCACATTTTAAAACCCACATTGACAGAGCTAATTAAACTTTGCATTTCATCCTCAAAATCACTTGTCCAAGTAGAACTAAGTCTACTCTTATTTTGCAGCTTTGAAATTCCTGGCATGAGTTTACCTCTACATTATGTAGTAATTGTTAGGTTTTGTCATGATAAACTGCTGGGCCATTATTTACTTTAGCAACAAATACTCTTTGGAGAGAAATTACATTCGTCCCTGTTTACCTATGGTATAGTAGAATCAGATAATGTTGGACTAATGTGAAGATTAATCACCAACATGAGTAACAGTAAATAATATCAATAGCACAAATGAAAAGTTCCACAAGGAACTATTGATATAACAAAGCAGAAGATGGAAAAGTGCTAGTTTGGCTCACCATCGCTGCGTAGAACTAGCGGAGTGGGTGGGCCCTGCACCCTGGACTTGGTGACAGTATTGGACACCACACAAGTGTAGTTGCCCACATCGGAAGGCTCCACTTTGGCGATGTAGAGATTCCCCGTCTCTTGGGAGATGAAGCGCCGCGTGTCCTGCTTGACAAATGATGGGTACTCATTGAAGATCCAGGAGAACGTCAGGTCTGTGAGGAAAAGAGAAGTTCAAATATAGCCAAATCATGGCAGCTGAAAAATCCTAAACGGATATTAGTGACAGTATTCAGAATTGAGGAAGACTTTATATGGAGAAGAAGGTAGGAAGAGGGACAAAATGCTTAGAAGGTATTTTGAGGTGTGGCGCAAACCCCAATGTATTTCCAAAATGTTTTGCACCTCCTGAGGGGAGTGAAAATGGCAGCGTTTTCTCAAGCTTTATGGTGCAAATTAATTGGAGTCAAGGCCTGTGAGAGGTTATTAATCTAGGCTCAAATTAAAATGATGAATAGATTATATTGGAATCTATATAGATGATAGCATTATGCAGCAGAAAGTATTTTTAGTCATTGATAAATACATTTTGAGTGCTACATGTTCTAGTACTAAACTGAACAGCTAGAAATAGAGTGTGTTGAATATCTTCTTCAGTGCTCAATGTCCCTAATAAAACCGCCAGTAAGTCCATAAGCACATAAACCACTGCAATAGTACTGTAGGTTTCAGATTAATGAAAATAATTACTTGCTATTGCATTCATTCTGTTATCATATACAGTAGCATTCTGATGGCCAACAAAACCATATCTTAAGATATTTTAGTTTTCTTTTATTCCAGACATAAAATAGGAACAGGCTTCAGAGTAGTTCACTGCAGTCTAATTGACAGGCTCAGCCCGTGACCCTGCTGTGGCTAATCAAACCCTTACACTCGTTATTGGACTAACAATTAACCAAAACAGTCTTAGAGGATTCTTCCCTTAGCCTCTCTAACTGCTGGGCCATTTATCACAGTATGATCCTGCACTCCAGCTGGCTCTTCTGTAAAGGAGACGGACAAACTACGAGCTCAATGTCATGCTAGGGTTTGTCTCCTGTGAGTGCTGAGGCTGAACACAGTAAGACATCAGAGAGGGCTATGGGAATCAGGGACACTTAAAAAGGTAAGGCACGTCTTTGCATGTTTGTTATGGAGCTGCAGCTGCTCTAATTCTGTTTACGAACCATACAGTAGGAGGAGATGACGTGATCTTCAGAACACTCCAGCCAATGGAAGTATAATAAGATGCCATGCACAACTGATGATTCTTTAGACCTTTTGTAAATGCACAACCAAAAAACCCACCAAATCACCTACTGTTGTGAAGCCCATTGACAAAGCTGTGATTGACAGCAAGATAGATTCCATGGACCAATCAGGGAAAAGAGGCCATGATTGGTCACAAATCTTCAGGCAGCCAGAACCAACTTTATCAATTGTATAACATCTATGTGGATGGGATATTAACCAGAGCTGATATTCTCACACAGCATTTCACTGATAGCTGATGGGTGTCTATGACATTTAGAACTAATTTCACTACATTTATGGCTCTAAAACCCTACCTACAGCATTTGTAAGCAATGGCCTGATGGTATCAAGTCTCATACTGTATGCAACCTTGTTACAAATCACAATAAGAACTCTACAGTAGCTACCTTGGGGAAATATTGTTAATAACATGTTCAGCCTACAGTGTAATCAGCATTGTCACAGCAGCGAGACTTCTTAATCAGTTCTATGACGACTGAGGCTTTTGCATCAGCTTAAATGATACTGTAATGCTTCTGATAGTTTTATTCATCTTTGTTTTGATTCAGATAGGCGTCAGTGGTGGAAGGTAGAAAGGTAGTCACTTTCCCAGTGAATTTGCTTGGTGTGTACAGTACAGTATGTAACATAACTGTGATCGTATTGAGACTATTCTAGTCTGGGCAAACCTCCCAGTCCTTGGTGACTTCTTCTCAAACATCCGTATAGGAACACCATTTGAGTAGCATAAATAATATTCTACTACTGTAGAATACTTGTGTTGCAGATCACTTTGAAGCCAACACGTATTAAGAGGTTTCACTGAAACAGTGAGGCATCCGAGTACTGTAGGTTCTTAGAACAACCTCTTAGTACATTCATTGAATATGCAAAGGCTGAAAGGAAGGAGGTCAAATATGAGCATCCCTTTCTCCCAAGATGTAATACCACTTTTAGACAAAGCCCTATTCTATTCTACCATATTGTTTTAGAACTTGCTACTGTAGCCAGTATGCTGTACAAGGGGAAGAAAGGGGAAAACAGAAAGCTATATATATATATTTAACCCTTGTGATGTCCTCTGGGTCAAAACGGCCCAAAAGTCAACTCAAAAACAACACAAATAAATAAATAATTAATAAATAAATACATCAGCAATGCCAATTAAAAAATGCACAAATCATACGCAATCAGATAGCGTCGCCGTATGTCCATGTACTGGTTTCAGAAGTAACAATTACAGAAGCAAATCAAACTGTGTTACACGTAAAGTACTGTAACACATTCAGAGAAGTTTTGAAGGGCAAATAAACCTCAGCCTAAAAATAAACAAACAGCAATTGGTCCAATATATAACTTCTGAATTTCTGAAAAATCTAAACAAGTGATGCTAACAACTAAAAAATGATTCCCACAATTGGTGCAATGAAAAAAATGGCAGATAATAGCTAATGACAGCAAACTCCCATCCCCCCTGCCAAAAGAAATACGTAATACCTCCAGCATATCCCTGGTGTATCTATTACTTGGAGTGCTGTGAGCCAACAGCAAGGAGCCAGACTTTGTTCAATGTAAGTAATGTGATTAATTTTTACATGCTGCGGGGCTCTTCTTCCTGAATTTCTAGAGCTAAGCCAGTGTCAAAATCCCTCAAGAGAGCAAGAGAGTCAATCCAAATGCAAAAAAAATTATAATCCAAAAACAACACACTCATTTAAACATGCGAAATAATTCTGACAGGGACGAATAAATAGGCTTGTGTCAAAAAGCGACTGCTACATGACAATTATGCATCATTTTATCACTGTAAAAAAAAAAGCTCATATTCACAAATTACGAGTTTGTTTGTTTCCAATGAATATTAATTGTGGCACAGCTGCCTGATCATTTTGTATATAAATAATAGGGCTGAATAAAAAACACATTGGTGACAACAATATGCATTTTTAATCAGTGAGACACAAAGCAATGTGACAAGGGTACGCTGGAAAACAACAAACAAAGTTAAAACAAAGCATGTCTCCCGCAAGACACGTATTTGGCACTGCACACTGAGAATTCTTGGGATTTCATGCAAGGGTACTGTAGCAGGACAAATGTCAGTCAGAGGATTTGCTGGGTAGTCAGGCAGGGGACAGTGTACTGATCTGGTTCAAAATGAACTACTTGAAGTGCTTCTTGATCCACTAAAAGCGATGCTTGATCTGGCCTAACCTGCATCAGACAAGGCATCAACTAGATTCAGAGAGAAAACTCACAGTTTGGTTGTGTTCAAATCCAGAGTTTCATTGAATTAGAAAAGATTGTTAGCTTTCTGTTCTCTACAGGAAACAAGTCATGAAAGAAAAAAAATCTCCTTTTAAACTACTGTCACTCCAAATTGAGTTGCTAAGTGCTGTACTCCTGCTTTTGCTCCAGGCTTCAAGAATCCTCCTTTCCTATCTTCCTTTACAGGAGTGGACAGAATGCACATGCTCAGTGCTTTCCAAGCCTGGGGTTGGAACAATGACAGGGACAACACGCAAACAGATATATACAACAAAAAAAGCCTCGCTATCTTGGGAGATGTGCCCACACACACACACACACATACACACATGCACGCACACGCAGTGATTTGTAGTCTTGAGTGCCCCTTAAAGGTCTCTCCCCATTACAAAATAGAGGTCAGCTGCTTTAGGTCCACAACTAAGCACAGTAATTGTGTAATGCATGGCCCATCGCTGGGTCACACAGGCAGCCTATCTATGTAGTAGCTTTTGAAGGGAAGAGAAACTGACAGGCTGCCAACTCCTTTTGCTTCTAGGCTCCACGTGTCTGAAGGGGAAGGGAATTAGACCATGTCTGTGTAGAAACGAAGACATGCCAATTTTCACACAGGAGTTTAAAATGGCACGGGCCATTGCATGGCAACAAACGTCGACGATGCTATGACCAACCTCCCGTGTTACTCCACGCCTCTGCTTTGGTCTTTGTGATAAGTCATTACCATAATCTCTGTCCAGAACATCGGCCTGTCATACAGCACGTACACACGGGTGGGCCCTTTGTTCATTTATCTGGCATGGCAGCCCCTTTCTTCTTGTCTTCACAACTCTGACAATAAGAGGTAGGGGGTCTGCCGACAGCAAAAGATGCGGACACAGGGCTATATCTCCTCACTTGATTGCCTTATTATCTGCACAAATGTCCTTGTTTTGATACTAGAGTTCTGGTTCTACCAACCATATACTGTACTATCCACTGTATGGTTTCCAACTGTGAACTTTCAAGGCTACAGCCTGGACAACAGCTTCTCCCAATATTGACAGCTGGTCTTTTTCACATCTTAAATGTTAATGGTACACAAAGCTTAAGGCACAATGTTATATCTTATCAAGAAATACTAAAGAGACAATACAGGACATGAAAATAAAACGATTTCCATCTCTGGCACTTTGCTATTTATTATGGGGGAGAGGAACAAAGTAGCAACTGTGCTTCTTTCAGTTGTTCTCAGAAATTAATAAAGCAGGGGCCATTTGCAAATAAACTAACCATGATCAGAAGTGCCATTTTTACTTTTGTCTCTCACAGTAGGTTAAAAGTAGGCAGCATTATTACGGTGGAAGCAACTACAGAAATGTGGTTTTACATTTTTAGTTTGTTAACAACTATCATTTCATTCAACACATACACTGCTATAATTATAAGTTGGCATTGATTTGAATAATAAATAATAGTTATATGGCAGTTGGAAATACAGTAGGAAAGTATTGAATACTGCCATTACACAATCACACGTTGCCATTTAACAGTGGTTACCGCTTTTTGCTTGGATTGTCCATTGCTGAAACGCCAAAAAGAGACCCTATGCTGTATACCCATACAAGGTAACACAATGCCTTGTCACAGACATATTATGAATAGTTAGGCTTTTCACATAAATAGTAATTTCAGTATATTAATACAAATCCATGATTGTGATGATACATTAAATATATGGAATAAATACACTGGTGGTCAAAAAAATAAGTAGATAATTCATTTTTTAACAGATGGGCAACATGTTGATATCATATCTGTTATCAGAATCTATTAGTAAAGAGAAATGGTTGTAACATTTCAAAGACTTGATCAGTTTTTCAGACATCACGTTTTCAATATACTGTAGATTTTCTGTAAATGTTTCTTCTATTTCTTGTAACACACATTCATGTCTGAATGTGTGTGAAACATAATTAAAGTAAGTTAAACTTTAATCTGTCAACAAAACCACATTTAATGCCTAGGGTCAGGTTTAGTCTATACTGAATATATAGTACAACAAAGGCCCTTAGAGAGAGAGAGAGACAGAACTCCTGGATTGCAACATATCCACCCTATCTGTTTGCTAAAGCTCAGGCTCTGATACAGCATAAGCCCTCCCTTGCATCATCTTATCGACAAACAAAACGCAAAGCAGGATGAGAGACAGGAGAGAGTTCTATGCTCCTGGGACAGTCAACAGGTGGCATAGGAGCCTTAACGATCCCACTGGTGCTGCGGTGTGTCTAGTCAGTAACCTCAGCATAACATGCAATATGAACATCTCTATTGAATTGTATGGTGCACTGTGATCTGTGAGATTATCACTGAGGGCGAGGGCAGCAAACCACAACCAACGGCCTAATGTTTTGCATTTGGAAAGTGGCATTCAGCTACTTAGAGAGACATACTAAACAAAGCTAACATGCAGTCTGCAGACAATGGCTCACATACCCAATATATGGGTTTCAGAAACAGACCTAATGTACTGTCATTGGTCTGGAACTCTGACTCTGACACTTTGTACAAGCTGTTATGGTTAGCCAGCTTTGAGATATCCTGCGTTTAAGTTAGTGCTGTGCTAAGCTAGCTCATGCCGAGGACTGAGCTGTCATGTTTTCAACAATTGTTATTTTCCCCTTGCACAGCAGGTGACAGCATATTCCTCCTGGGATGAAATCCCCAATGGCATTGAAGGATTTGTGTTTATGTAGTGGCATAAGGGAGCCTAGGGACATGATGTGTGACTGTAGCTTGGTAGAGAGGATCCAGACATATACACACTGCCAATACTGGATAGCACAGGAAAACTACCTGGATTTAAGTTTCTTAACAGTGCA
>JAODUG010000020.1:2763401-2784483 GCA_027564795.1 Aphredoderus sayanus | reverse complement strand
ACCAGCTATATATAAATATATATATATATATATATATATATATATATATATATATAGTGCATGTCCAAGTACATGTCCTGGTAACACCAATGGTGTTCATTATCTTATCTTTACTTTTCTGTCTCAGATAGTGCTGTTGCTGGATGTGGTAAGCATCAGGTTCAATTACCCATGGGTCTAAGCTTGGTAGTGGCTATAAGGTCTTGGCAGAGCTCAAACTGGGACAGGCAAATTGTATCTGCCAGGTTTGGGAGGCCTCTGGCCAGGTTCTCCGGCTAAGTAGAGCCTGTATAGGTGGTCATCATTGATGACCACATATACAGGCTCTGCAGTTAGGAGATAATTGGCACTATTTTTCCAGCAAAGGAATCCACCAGTATCTGTGAACTGATGCATACGCATTCTACTAGAACTAGAATAACATCAATACTGGTACTACTGAAGCCTTGAATGGCTTTCTTGGGTGACTCTAAAATACATCCCAAAATTAGCGATACTGTCTACGCAGCACAAACACTGTAAGCAAGCCAGTGTGATTAATTGGTAGGCTATTTTCAGCTGTGGCTCCAGCAGGGCAACTGGCAACCTGCCAGTGAAGGGTCAAGCTTGACACCTTCAGATGAGGCCCAAGAGTTGGAGGAAGGGGCTGGGCCGGGCCAGGTCGGGCATAGAGTTGCTCTGGGCCTCCGCCAGCCCCTGTGAAGTGGTTCCTCCAAGACGGCAGATGGAAGACTATACAGCACTGAAGCTCAGCTCTCAGGACTCGCCGGATGGCTCTGGTGGCTTTAGCCAGCTGGGCTTTGACTCATCCAGAATCATCTGGCTTCCATCACTGTGGGTCCCACTAGTGAAATCAAAACTTGGTCTTCCAGATGGGAAGACAGTCAATGTACAATATGTCCTAGTGTGCACTCCATGTAACAGACTTAGGCCTGCCATAAAATGAATGCAGCCGTAATAACATACTACACATACTGATGCAACACTTGAGACCATGGGGTTTCTGGGGAATTCAGTACCATGTAATGATATTACTGTGTACTGAAATATTGTTCAGTTGACAGCATTCAACATACAGTATATTATACTTTATTGTAAAGCCAAGGTAAATATGTCCTATTGAAGTGACAGGGCAGCTTAACCCTCCTGTTGTCCTTATCATATCGTATTGGGCCACCAGGCTGCAAAATCTGATCGTGTATGATTGTGTGGTTCTCTTTATTGTCACTGGTGTGTGTATTTATTTCTTTATTAATTTATTTTTGTGTGCCTTTTAACCCTATTATTTTCCTTGGTTTTAAACACAGCAGTGCAGATCATATGTCTGTGTAAGCTGTAGAATTAGGTGTAGCGCCTTCTATCTGCCACAAAGAGCCAGTGATTTGGGTCATTTTGACCTGGAGGACAACAGCAGGGTTAAAAACAGAAATAATACATTTTATAATTTCTCACCCCATGCATCTGAAATCATGAGAAAGGTGAAATTCTAAATATGATGAATTCCACTGTGTTTTTTTCACCCCCTTACTGTTCTGTCACCTTCTATTCAAGGGCAACGCACTGTTTGCACAACCCATGAATGTACGCTTGTAAATGAGTGTGCATGTTCACTTGCATATTGATGTCTATGTGTTGTACACGTAGGTGCTTCTCTTGATAGTGGGCCCAGAATTAATGAGGCACACCTGGCCTTCATTCATAATAGAAAGTAGATTTCATATTAATCTGGTGGCAGACTTACTGTCCTGGGTGATGTTCAACAGCTGTAAAAGTCCGGTAACTGCTGCATAATGTATACGTCACAAGTTTAACCATCATGATGTCGTTCGGGTCAAAATGACCCAAACTACTAGCTCTTACTAGGCGATAGAAGGCGCTAAACCTAATTTTACAGCTTACACAGACATATGATGTGCACTGCTGGCACAGCAAACATACCAAAAAGATGAACATGAAGAAACATGAATGTATTAAAGTTCTGCCATAATTGTTTAGAGTCTGTAGAGATCGCTACTGTTTTATTCAAATGTGGCCAAATCTATAACAACTATCAGCTTGTTATTTAAATACAGTGTATTTCCTAAAATTGTATTAAACTGATATAAACTACTTACGTTTGTATATACTATGGAAAATATACAATACATTATATACAGTAAATAACTACAATTTCACTCCTATTAAATTATTACAAGTGTCACAATCCCAAAGAGTAAACAAGTGGAAAGGTCTTTGGTCAAGGTCATAGCCAATTCATTAAACTCAAGTTTTGTCTCTTATTTTACAAAACTAATCTGAAATCAATATTAAAACTTCATGAACACAGTATTGCGTGGACTTTGTAAAGTTTCTGTCCTAAAATGCCTTCCACAGCTCACCACAATGTCTGACTAGTGCTGTGAATTATAATGTGAATTATAATGCATTACAAACTATAGCCACACATTATGTCAGCACTGTGCTTATGCTTCTGGAACCCAACTTCAGCTTGGGAAACAATAGCAGACAGCCTATTTAACCTTGAATAATGGCTTGCTCTAATACAGCATGTAGAAGAACACCAGGAACACCAGACATCCCAGGAGACTTAATAAAATATAATATGGAGTATATTCATCCCAATAACTTCTTATTAATTCATGTGTTAAATTAACTATTCATTAATAACGCACTCCATATATTTGATTTATGTTGAGTAATATATAACATAGACTACAGTACAGTACAAACACAAACTGTAAAATCAACATTTAGTTTATGACTGACAGGTGCAATGAAGAGTGTAAATGTCAATTTTCATGAAACAAAGCAACAGAAAATAGGGCACTTAGTATTGTTAGAAATACACTGCCAAGATTAAAGTGCCCAGGTGTGAAAAAAAAAGTTTTGCAGAATTATGGACTGCTCAGAATTGGCGAAATTGTCAGTGACCTATCATTCGCTGTAAACACCCATAAACACACCTGGACCCCTTAAGTCTTCTTTGTTCAGAAACCACAACACAACATAACAGGCATACTTTAATGGCAGCAGTTATGTAACAGATACATGTTCATTCTAATTAAAAATGATTTGTGGACAGGGCTTGTGGCCTGTAAAAACCAACATACATTTCCACATAGTGTGTCTGGATAAAATGAGTGATAAAAACTACAGTAGGGTATCTTTATCCCTCATGATGTCCTTAACTTTATCGAATTACGTCATCAGAGGGCACCATCATAACTGTCAATCAACAAAGCATGACATGCCTACTTTCTACGGACAACTACATTCATCATATATAAGCTAATATTTAGGCTAGAAAAACAAATGTATTTGTTGTTGCCGGTTGCATGAAACATCTTAAGTTATAAATTCTCCTTGAAGTCAGAGATAAGGTTTCCTTACAATCAAACCGGTTGCACAAAACACCCTTACGTATTCTCCTTAACCCTCGTAATGTCCTCTGGGTCAAAATGACCCAAATCACTAGCTCTTTGTGGCAGATAGAGGCTCTAAACCTAATTGTACAGCTTACACAGACATATAATGTGCACTGCTGACACAACAAGGTGTGTGTTTGAAACCCGAGGACAACAGGAAGGGTAAAAGGAACAAAAAAACAACATATATACATAAAGAAATAATTAATAAAGAAAGCCAACTCATAAAGTTAACTCATAAAGTAAAGTGCAGTAAACCTCACTCTCTGATACCTCAAGGACGCTCTTGCAACCAACACTATAGAGAGCCCACATGTTCGTAGCCTGCTCTTTGGTGCACCAGCTTCTCATTCCGGAGATCCGAGTTTAAGTCCCAGGTGTGGACTGCCTGGCTATACAAGAAACTTGGATAGCTTTTAACAATACCACATTGTGATAACTTATTCTGCTATGTAGTGCTGTCTTGACTAAACAGCATCCTATAAGTAAAGTAATGGATTTTGGTACTTTAATCCTCTGAGTCTCCTTCCTCTACAGTTATAGAGACACTGGCAGTTCTATTTGGATACTTCTCTTAAAGCCTGACATACTAAGTCCTGAACCACAAATCCCTATACCTCCTTAAACAAATGGGTCACGGACGTAGCTACAGATCCACAACTCTGACTTTCTCTCTTCAGCCATGCTGCTAGCTCACTCTATCTAAGCTATACATGCAGCAGTGAGCAATACAATGATAACAGCACTGTTTGTCACAATAACAGGTCCCAGGTTCGTCTAACAATATGTCTCTCTTGTGAAATGGTTATCGTGTTTGCTTTGACCACTACAAAGTTTCTTTTGTTTCTTTAAAATGAAAGCCTTGTTTTCTGATATATACAGTAAGTTACCTTACTGGCACTGTTATGACTTTCTTCCTCCCAGTAACACTAACTTGTTCCTCATTTTCTAAAGCTATTTTCTAAACCTATTTGATACATTTGGATCTCTAATAGGCACCTAATAGGCACAAAGGTAACAGTTTTCTGTTGGTTTCATATTTGTTGCTTCCAAGAGACTCAGATTTGTGTACAATGAGTTCATTTGTATACAAGGAACTCACTTATAGATGAGATTATAGACTATATCAACAAACTGGTGATTTACATCATAACTGTGACAATGATGTGCAATTCTGAATACAAGAATGGGATTGAGTGAGTTGGGTGAAAATGTGTTTGCATTTATGAAGATTCATATTCAAGACAGTACTGTAGCAGTACTTTTACTTGCGTTTATAAGCATTACCAATAGCTTGTAGAACATAATGTAAAATATTGTCAATCATGAATAACTTAGAACACAACACAGATAATTGCATGACTAACTGGTTAATGTATGCATACGATTTTTAAGACTAACATATGTTAAGCATATTACATGTACATTTGGTATTTCAAAAACAAAGGTGAGTAATAATTACTACCATTTAAAGTGGTAGTAATAAACAAGTGTCTTGTAAATCTGGCACTGAGTACAACAAAACATCTAGAAATACGTTTCACATTGAAGAGTTCATATGTTCATACAAAGTACACTACACACAGTACATGCATAACGTTTATTCTCTATTGTTAAAGTACCTTTTACTAATGCTCATGAATGATTCATTGATCATCACTATGTAATGACATCACTGCTAATCAGTGTCAGCCTTTGATTTTAGCAATATTTCCGACTAAACTACGAAGATATATATTGTTGATGTGTTATCACAATTATTCAATTATTCAATTCAGTATCAACTGTGATGGGTAGTGTGCAGTAAACATTTTGCATAATGTGAAAACAGCGAGATACTGTACACTGTAACAGATTACTTTAGCACATCTAAGTCATTTTGAAACACCTGTATTACGTTGTTTGGTCTTAGACTAACTGATTGTTACAATTAGGAAACTCTGAGATTTGCAATGTTATGTTTTGAGGACCTAACCAATGTACTTTTTATAATTCACCAAAAGCTTAGTGGTTGAAATTATATTTTACAAACCAAATTAAAGCAAATGTATTTGCTTTGAGTATATACATTTGAATGTATAACAATGATCATCAGTTCGGAGTTTTGAAAGAGTTTTAAAACATTACACCATACTATTAATAATAGTGACAAAAACTGTAGGATTTCAATGAAGTCAGTGATTAATTATAGCATAGTAACCCCACTTTGGCTAGTTTGTCAAGCATTCCTTAATGATATTTGATGATTTCAACAGGTCACCACAAGGTTTTGAATACCAATATCAGCATACCAAGACCCCTCCAATACTAATAGATTTTTGAAGATGAATTGCCTTTTTCAAAATATTTACAGGTACCCAGACATACTGCTTACATTACAGTAGTGTGTAGGCTACCATATTGAAGGGGCACAGTAATTCACTCTGTTTATGTTCCTTGCCATCTCCCAAGGCTTGAAGATACGAATAGTGCTTGATTTGTCCTTCGCTGTCCTAAATCTTGTTAAAGTCTGTCACAAATCAGTGAGCCTGGTAATTGCTTTTTTGTACTCTCATGCCATGTTATCAAACATTGTTTTCAAACCACACAGTTCTGGAAACATTGTAGCCTGCTGTTGCAATTGATTTCCAGGAATCGCTTGTTTATACTCCAGTAAATAAAGGACTACAATTAGCTTTGTTATGGAAACAATAAACAGTATTCAGAAGATTACTCAAGTCAATAAAGGTATGCATAATGGGAGCGTATGAGAACAGACTGAACTACTTCTTCTTTGGCTTCATAGTTTCTCAAGGCTCTGTGTTGTTGTTTTTTGGATTCAGGTGTTCAGTTGAGTTGCTGAGCTAAGCGTTGCTGTATGTTGAAACTTTATGACCTATTACTTTGGGACCTGACCTATACAGGGGCAGAAACATGCCAGTGGAAAATTTAAGATCTCATCATCCCCTGCTCTGATTGAACAACGTTTGCACTGTCAGCACTTGATAAAATAAATGCTAGATTTACTTTGAACATATAAAAATGTGATACACTATGGAAAAGTGCCTTGTATAATCATCACTTCAGAGTGTTATGTGCTGTACACACTACAGTACATATCATACATATGTATACAGTAAGGTTTTAGACTGCATTCACAGAAGGATGTTTGCAAAAGGCAAATCACTTTACATGGATTATAGTAAGTGTTTGTGTAGAAGAGATATACTGTAGATACATGTACTGTAAGTGAGAAAGGAAGAGATATCACCTTTTCAAATAAACGCTATAAAATCACATGCACACAATTTTGACCCAGCCAAATTATATCTAGTAATGACTAATTACAGTAGAGGACTTAAATTCCCATGTCTCATTATTTATTTTGATACATTCATTACCCCAAATGAAGAAAGAAATTAATTTGGTCAACGATAGTTTTTCTTCCATAATGCATGAAATATGTAGGCAGTCGTTAGTGGCACATACAGTATATGTACAGTATGTAGTTTTGCTACAGAAGTGGTTGTAGCTATATGGTTGGGTTAAAAAATGGTAGATGTTGCCTTCAATTGTATAGTCATTTTTTCATGTTCTATACAGTATGATATATTTACTTTGTTTAACCTTTAATCTATCTTATGCTTTGATTTGGTTTGAATGAAGCACTGTATGCTATGGGTTGTTAACTAACATGGTGTTTAGGCTATTGTATAGTGCTATGAAATATTAACAATACAATTCTTTTGAAAATGTATACTATATATCCTATACAGTATACATCAAAAGAATTGTCTTTCCAATAAATCATATTGATTTGCTTAATAACCGTGATGCCCAACCCACAGCAGCTACACACTTCCCCCTTCATAGTTGTCCATGTGATTTAGTGGACATGTTGTACATATACTGTAGAACTGTATACAGTATGCCACATTGCGTTCTTACACAGCTAGATTCCTGCTTTTGAGATAACCTTATTGGGTCCAGACTATTGTGTGGGTTTTTCTTAGTAGTAGCTTTATTGTCCAGTATGTGTGTATTCTAATTCAGAAATACAGTGTTGGCTTCATTTTCATATCGCAGAAAAATCTGGAAGCAATATTAATGACATAAATAAGGTATTCATGGATATTTATATTTTCTCTAAGTGCTGAATTGTTCATGTCTGCATGAGTGAATGTTTCAAATCCTTTACCAAAAGCAAGCATGCTGGTGAATCATACAGAGAGATCTTCCTCTGAGTTCCACTGAAATGCTAAATAAATATTTCCAAATGACACAAAAGAGTATTAAACCATAAGGTTCATGTCAATAATGAAGATTAGACTTTGAGTAAAGAAAATATCAAGGGTAAAATTACTCAAGCATAAGGCGCATATCTATACTGTATGCTGAAATATGATGAAATGCATTTATGCACTTTGTGAGAGATAGATGGAACATTTTCACATTAAGCCATGAAAAAAATAGCCATGAATGATGACAAACTATCATATTCCAGGTGTTGTGATGATAATCTGTGATGTCACGTTGAAAGAACAGCTTTGTGGAAGGAAATGTCACAGGCATATGGTTTGATTTACAGGTTAGCTTTCCTGATATGATTTTGCTGGGATAAAAACGATCTATCTATTCCCATTACTGTTTATGCCCTAACCCATCATTTGTCCCCACCATTGCTCCATTTTAAGACATAGCCTATTCACTCATGCTCTTAGTAGAGAAACATCACACATACCAAACTGGTGTTACATTGCCCCGCACCTGTTTACGATGCCATGTTGTTAATGCTTATAGAGGAGACTACCATCTAGCCCTAACTGTGTGATAAGCTCTGCCAATCTAACCTGGACCACGTGACTGTTTTATGTTATGAATAGATTCCGAAGATGCTGTGAGCTTGCCAGAGGCGAAGCTGCCCTCTGTGTCTCACTCCGAGAATGGACTGAACGGGGAGACCCTAGTATACCATGTGCGCCACAGGGACCAATGCTTGCTCAGGTACTTAAACACAGTCTAATTGGCATTTGAATTGGTCCATAAAAAGTTCACTGGTTTTGGAGAAAAGGGTGTAATGACTAAATCAGGGTTATGGTTCTCTTGAGGTATCCTAACCCTGAGTGTGAACACAAATGGTGAGACAAGCCATGAAGCAATGTGTGCACATATAGACCGCCCCACTCTCCCCCCATCCCCACCCCTCCCCTTTTCCATGAAGAAACAAGCTGCTAACACTGTAAGATATGATGATAGACCCAAGAACGTGAACATGGAAAACGTTGAATGCACTGCTGGGGAACCCAGGGTGGCAATGTGACGTGTGCTAGATGTGATTGATTGTGTTGTTATTGCTAAGGACTGTCTTGCGACTTCCTCCGGGACCCTTTTCGATCCATCCACTGTCTGTTTGTACTGCTGCTCATAAATTTTACAGGCCTGTGTGCAGTAACCTACTGGGAGCTTAAACAATTGCTTTATTGATGCATTTGCTCATACAAGGATGGTGAAGATAGACTTTGCACTGCTTTAAATGTATTTATTGTTTACAGATAATTGATATCACCTGATATTGCAGTGTTTGATTAGTAGTACATAGAGCATTGTATATAGTATATAATTTACACCTTGTAAAGAGAAATACTTGACATTAGACATTAGATGGATCTCAAAAAGGCCTTGGGTATAGTTTGAAATATTTGCACAAAAATAATTTAGATTACAATCAACAGTATATATATCTTCATTGAGAAGAAAATAACAACGTATGAATTAATATATAATGTTTGATTTGCTGTGGCAGACATCCCCTTTGACCATATTTCTGCTTGAACATGAGGGCGTTCACGTGCACGAACTTGTGTGCGTGTGTGTGTGTGTGTGTGTGTGTGTGTCAGAGAGACACTCTCTGACACACTGTAGTGTGAACTGTACATTGTAAAAGACACTGGGGACATGTCAGAGGAGGATTATTATCCTTATTATTCTGTATAAGAGAGAATGAATGAGAGAACAAGAGAAAGAAAACAGTGGGAGTAAGACATCAGGTATTTATGATGTCATTGCATGCAGAGAGCATTGCAACAGACACCAGATCATGAACAGTCACCGTCACCTTTGTTCGAGACGCTCGTTGTTTTTGAAGAATAAATACTGCAAGCAAAACAATTCTCACCAGGGCCGGGTTTCTGGGTTCCTGTTGAGTCAACAGGGGGTCAGAGAAATGGGATGCTGAAATATTCATCAGGGTGTTACATATTCAGTTGAGGGTCCTTTGTGAGTGCCCGTGTGATCTTCCGCAACACGTTTGCAAATTAAATATTTATCGCATTTAAATAAAAGGAAGAGTGCCGGCACCCGGCTCGAAGTGCTGCATTGGTGGATGAGGGCAGCGGTGAATGGAGTGCTATCGGGGATGATTGGTGTGCTGTCCCAGAAGGAAGAAGGCTGTTGAGACGGTCAGAGTGTAGATAGGAGCCTCTATCTCCCCCACACCAACATATTCTCCTTTACAGAGAGTGGTTTCAGCCTTTTTAGGCCATGCAGCCTGGCGATATAGCACTGCCTTATAGTGCACATGGAAACAAATAGCATTTTGTGGTAATAAATACATATGATTGTATAGCTACAGCATGTCTTAAAGGTTTATATTCACAGTTTAAAGAGCATGTCTAAATGCAGATAAAACACAATATAATACAGTCCACGTTTTCACTTGCGCATTGTAGAGGCACTCAACCCACAGACACTTTATGGTAAGTTATTCTCGATAATGCTCGCTAAATTCGAACTCAAATCAAAACATAAACATCTCTCCCTTCACTGCCATAGGGTGCGCCCTCAGAATCTCCACATGGTCCACATTGTGAACCCTAGGATATTGTTGGTGTGTGTGGTCTGCACCACTTTGTTTGTGTTTCAATTTACGGAGCCAGGGCTGTGTAGAAGTACCAGATTATTTAATCAGCACTCACAGAGAACGGTAAACTAGCGGACTGATAACCAAAAGTGTATTAGCTTACCTATTACTTACTATACCACAGTGAACTCTGGCATCAAAGTTGACAATGACATCTTTGAGGTTGGAGGCTTTCTGCATCCTCTCATACTGCAAAGCCCAATGAGATCATTGGTTGACATCTAGCAGTTAGGCTACGGTATATATGCTGACATGTTCAAGTCCCTATTGAAAGTATTCATCTGACTGATTCTGACCTTTCCTATCACACGATTTTTTTTACTTTGATTCCATTACTGTGCACAAACACATATCGGCTGTATTTTAATGATCTCAGAGCACTATCTAAGGTGCAAGGCATGACCGAATCCACGCGTTGAAAAAACATTTGCAGCGCCATTCACATGGTTCAAAAAGGTTGCACTTAGTGTATATATTTTTCATGGTAGTGTTTTGGGCATAACATACAGTAAACATATCAGTATCCATGTCGTCTCCTATTCCCTTTAAAAGCCACCGTGTCAGATTGCTATTATATAACGGCGGATTTGCCAAGTTGTAAGAAAGAGTGCTTCTATTCAGAGGAAACGGCTCATCTATTCATTTGCGAGGTGAAAGAGCGTGAGCTGGCATCAGCAGGATTTCACCAAGAGATGCCATGTGACTGTTATACACCAATAATCGTTCATTGTTTACTGTTTCTGTAACTGTAAATAACTGTAACTTATCAGTTAAAGAGTGCTGTGGGCTGTGTTTGTTTGGCAAAATAGCTGGGCAGAATCAGGTTCAGAATGTTATAGAATGTTTTGGGGATGGTTGTTCAGGGATAGGTAAGAATGTGGGAATGTAAATGTTCTCGGAGGTTGCATGTATTCTTTTTAGTAAAATAAGTAGCGAGTATAATAGGCTAGCCAGAAATGATTGTGACTTCAGTGGAATGTGTAAATAGTATTAGGATTTACATTGACATAATTTAGCCTAGACATATACATTACTTATTTATTTTCCAAGGCCACCAGCCAAGACAGGTCTTCTATACAGTGCCAGATGTGATTGACACCATCAAAAATGAATTGTGAGAGGCAGATAAAGATGCTGGTGAAGTGGACAAAGAGAACCAAAACCCACTGACGGGTGATTATGTGAACACTGGGCCCCAACCAAATACACTGACTGAAAAATAATTGTATCAGTCAATACTGATGTTTTGGTTGATATCTCTCCGATGATGCAATGGGAGCCCAGTAACAGACAGTGACATCAAGGAACGCTTTAAATGATCGCAGCAGACCATCCTCAGGTGATGGGAATCAACCAAATTGGGTCCCAGCTCAGAGGTTATCAGTGCTTTCCCGAGGAAAATAACTGTCTTTGGCAATACCATTGCAAATTAACATGGCTGAACACTGGAGCTGAGACGAAATTCAGTTTTGTAAATAAAATTTTATCCATTGGTAATTGATTAGTAAAAAAAAAAGACTTTTGTCAATATAACCCATGATACTGTTATGGGGCTACATAAACAATTAACCCTTATGTTTGTTCACACAATGTGTGTACAAATCATACATTATGTTACCAACTAGGACAAACGTTGCAAAATTACATTTCCCTTAAAATGTACTAAACTTAACACTTTCTGAAAGATGATTCGTTTATATATGTATATACATATATATAAATATATATTTGGGCTTCACAGGGTTAAAATACAATAGAAGCCTCACCATAAAAGCCTAAAGCTGGATTGCCTTAACACAAATAAAATATGAAAGCTAGTTGAGGAAGTCAGAGGCGGAGCAATGTTTTGTGAGAAGTGCTGTCTAATTTTAATTAATACCAGTGGGCCTCTAATGGCCTGAGTGAGAAAAGACTGGAGGCAAGTTCATTCAACCATACTGGGATATCCCTACAGACAATGGCTAAGAGTATTGATTTCTCACCAAAAATGTATATGGGACATGTATTGTCCAAATTTATATCTTGCCTTCAGTTGTGATCAGATGTCTTCCATGTTAATGTTTTTGTGTAGATGTTGTTATGTAGTAACACCACATCACAATATCATCTCCTGCAAGTAATTATTTCAAACTATTTAGAAGTGAGTCTAGTCTGCAGTACAGCACTACACTCTTTCCACTTTCCACTTCTGAGATCAACAGCGGTTGTGACTTGCTTGACAACGAGCCCGGAAGCTATGGGGTTCAGACTCAAGGAAGATGACGTCTCATGACTTGAGAAAACTCAAGTTTGATACATTTATAGAAACAGAATTAAAATTAACTATTCAACAAAATTATTTGGATGGCCTGCTACTATTGGACATTACCTGTGCTGGAATATTTCTGCAATATCAGATAATTGTAATGCTGAGTTCATTTGTGAACCTCTGCACCAGGTGCTCAGTCAAGGTTAATGCAAAGGATACCTATCATAGATCATACGGTATACTGTATCAAATACTATTTATATTAAATATATTAAATATATTGCAAGTATATCTTAGATCAAGGAATGGAATGTATTGACATATTTGTTGTTTTTGGTTAGGAGTCCTAGTAATATTTAATTACAGAGACAATATTTTATATTGTCATTAGCAGATCATGGACAAATAGCTATTCTCAGTTTGCACACAGCAGGGTGGGCCCAGGGTATAAGAATGTGCACTTATAGTAATAGATGGGTGTTGATACACATAATATTTCAGTCTTGACAGTATCGGTGTTTGAGTTTCTGTGACAGCTACTCAAATTCCTGCCAGGAACCTACAGCATCAAAAATGATGAATTATTGGTTGCACTCGCTGTTGACAAACTGAAACAGACTGGGGCATGACATGGTTTCTATGCCATGGGTTGAGTGGGGGCACACAGCCAAGGAACAAAGGCTGGGACAATTCAAGCATAGCTTGCTGAAGTTGTCAGAGTTGCACAGGTAAAGACAAACAGCTGTGCACTGTAGCATCTACAAAGGTTTGGGTTCTCAATCCACAATTAGATGTGAAAAACATAGCTGGTTATTGTGAAGACTGGCATTGTGTCACATCATTATTTGATGTCATGGTATGGGAAAGATGAACCTGCCATTGCTCTGCTTGTTGTATGTCATTGGTTGCCTTGTTATCTCAGAAAATGTCAGTTGCTTAATAACAATGACAGTTGCTGAAAATGTCTATTCTTGTCTGGAAACAAGTCAGGACTAGTAAAGTTAAAAGGAAAGCAAGGTATTACAGGAACTGTAATACCTTGGTATTGGTATGGTATGGCATTTTTGTTGGGTGATTAGACATCTTGGCAGTCTTGGCAACAAGTCAGTTTAAAACAGACTCCAAATCTTTAAGACAACCTACCTACCTCCTTTGAAGAACTCTAATTAGTTTAAACCCTTGTTTGTCTTTAGTGACTTTATATACAGTATGAGAAACAGAGGCACTAAAAAAACAAAGTAGTTCCTAGAACTGAAACAGTATTAAGAGGCAGGGCCTCTAAATTTGCTGAGCCTCTACTATTTAATGGGTTAATTTCTTATTTATATTAAAATAGTTACATCTGTCTATTCTATAACCATAGGAAAATAACATAAAACCAAAACCACAAAACCAGATATACACACATGCTTATAATTATCTTAAATTGATGAAATGATCTTAACCCTTATCTATACTGTATCTTTGATGAGAAAAATTATAACCTCAAAAGCATATTGAAATGTGTGGGCTAGAAAGTCAAAAGTCTTGACAAATTGAAATGTGTTTAATGTATCACATCATGAAATGACAAAGGTTACCTACTTCCCACATTATAGGCTAAAGGTCACCAAAACATTGTATTTATTTATAGCAATATATTATATAACCATTTAGACAGGCAGGATGGACTGTTGCCCCATATAGAGTCTCTTTCAAAAATGTATTTACTGTATATAAAAAGAAATAATTTGGTGTGTAAATTTTTATTCAAGACACTCACTACAGTAAATTAGTTTGTCCAGTGTTGCTTGAGATATCATAATAACTATTGTTTCCAAGCAGTCTCATTTGTTTGCTGTATCAAGCTAGATCATTTCTAACCTCCGTCAAACCTTTAATCTCAGCCATTACCAGTTAATAAGTGTTTACTTGTCTGCTTCCATTGTTATTAGGCAGTGTTGGTTTCTCACTTCTATTGCATTCATGATTGAAATTTTGATTAAGCGTTATAGAGATGTGTCTTTAGGAGGCAGTGCTGATATGAGAAAAAGACATCAACACTGCATGCATGTGAGGGTGTGTGCTTTGGCCTATCATGTTCAGCAGACTTTCGAAAATGTTAGGATTAATTGGTGGGTTTATTGTATATGTTAATTGTTCTTTAATCCAATTAATTATGACCTCTCATCTGTGGGGTTTTTGGTGACTAGCTGCAAAATGTTAATATTAATTATGAGATGTTACATTGATAGGCTCATATTATTAATTAATGGTTCTGTACAATTGTACAGCATTTGTAAACAAACAATTACTTTTGATTAAAGTAACATGATTGTAGTATGCAAGTGTTGGTTTATTGATAAGCAAAAATGTTGACCCGGTCTTCCTGTCATTATTTAGGATATATCTGCAATAACCACAAGGTCATGGCTGGGTCCTACAACATCCATGAGTCCATGTATATACTGTATTTTAATTTCTTCTAGCGGCACTCTGCTAATGTCTCGTCCTTGAGACATAAAATGTATTCATGTATGTTAGCACTAAATTTTAATACGGTCATGACATTGCTTTTCTAGCTTTCTGCTGCAGCGGCAGAGAAACCATATGGATATCCTGTACCTGCCTGCTTTTGAAGTCATGAGTCCCAGCAGGGAACACACTAGATGAGGAACCAAATTCTGTTTGATGCTTTCTCTCTCAACATGGAATAATAAAAGAAATCTAAAAAAATAGCTAGGTGTGAAGTTGCCTGTTTGCCTAAACTAAAATAACTAAAATAACCAGTCCACTGAAGGTGAGTTACAATAGAAAATAAATAATACATAATTTACCATAGCATAATGCATACCTGCTGCTGTATATTAATTGCTGCTGATTGCAGCATTATGAAGGCATTACTTATTTAATTTTACAACTTCAGGTAAGCCTACAGCACTTTAGTTACAGCATGTCTTCCATATCCTGCCAATGAAAAATGTACAAATATATAAAACCATGGCTACCTAAAGTGGTAAAGACTTGTCTAGCTAGTGGCGATGGAACATCGATCTACAGGCATGATCAGGGTTTGTAAAACGGTAGGCTATTATGATCCAGAAAACACAGAAGAATCAATGAGCCAATAAAGCATGCACTATGCAAATTGTGCCACAATGGTTAGCTATGAGTAACTTTTAACCCTCGTGATGTCCTTAATAATATTGTATTTGGCGGTGCCATCTGATTGCGTATGATTTGTGTGTTTTTTAATTGGCATGGCTGTGTGTATTAATTAATTAATTAATTAATTATTTCTTTATGTATTTGTGTTGTTTTTTTCATGCCTTTTAACCCTCCTGTTGTCCTTGGGTTTCAAACACACACCTTGTTGTGCCAGCAGTGCACATTATGTCTGTGTTAGCTGTAGAATTTGAGTAATATTTTCCCGGAGGACATAACAAGTGTTAACTAGCAAAGATCTTGACTTATAGAGAACAGCACCATGACACCACTTCAATTTAGTCTTGTCAGTAATACTGTACGTTTTATCTAGCCAAAAAGCTAGCCATTTTTAATTTGATTTATGTTTACATAGAAGGTGAAATATGTATCACACCTATACACAGTTGTGTATAAATATACTCTATATGGCTTTCTGCCACTAGATGTCAAATTAAGCACACTAGTATCTCACACCAAAACAAATTCTTTGTGGGTCACATCACCCACACATATGCACTAACATGCACATGCTGCATTCCCGCTATGAAAACAAAGAACATACAATAGGAGCTTGGAACACACAGATGTGTGATGTCAGTCTCTGCTCAGGTTGCAATTATTTCACTATATATTTACATAGAAAATAGTTTGGTGCTGCTAAATTCGTTTTTAAGATTTTATACTGTATATTTCACCTTTTAAGATAATTTAAATATTTGAATAACCCTGCTGTTGTCCTCCGGTTCAAACTGACCCAACACACTAGCTAGATAGAAGGCTCCAATTCTAATTCTACAGCTTACACAGACATACTACTGGCACAACAAGGTGTGTGTTTGAAACCCGAGGACAACAGGAGGGTTAAAAGGCACAACAACTAAAAATATACAAAAGCAAGAGATCTACACAATCAGACACAATCAGGTGGCTCCATCTAGTGGCACAGTATGATTTAATATGGACAACAGGACGTTTAAAAAAGACTAGCATGCTTTTTACGCTGTTGAGAAACTGAATGCCAGTATTGTATGCCAACTTGTGCTGAGAAAGGTAAACAATTATAAATCTGGATTCCTGTAATTGCTCCCACTATGGTCTACTAGACTTTACAATACTACCATTGTTTACGTTCAAGGGTTGTGGACTACAGACAAATAAGTGCTAAGATTCATAGGTTGGAAAGGGCTGCAAACATCCACATAAAAATATGAAATTTCCACACATTCATACATTACAACAGAGAGGCATCCTGAGAGTTGGCTGACACTACTGCCTCTGTAAGCAACTAATAGTTCCCACTGTAGAGGTCAAAGGTCAGGTGCCTTGTTTGTGCTCTGAGAGGGGAGTATAACTGCCTGTGCCAGCTCATTGATTTGACCCAGCTATTCTCTGCCCATCTTATTAACTGCACTACACAGGTCATTTTCAGTCTGTTCGAGTTACAATGATGACATCTGTGTAATTAAATTACACTTATTCTCAGCTGTGCATTATTCTACAGTGTAAAGTTAACCAATGTGGAGAGAAAAAAAAAGTACTACTGATGTTACATGTCACCCCAGCTGTCTATATTTAGATGTAACACTACAGAAAACTGTTTTGAATTCTGCCAAGCTAGAAAGCAAATAAACTCCATAGTGCACTGCTCAAAAACCTACCCAGCGCCTAAGAAAATGGCTTCAGGCGAATATCACCTTGTGGATATATTTGTCTATTGTGTCCATCTCTTATGGTGTCAACAGTGACCAGATCTATTCGACACAAATTACTTTATGTACTGTATGAGGCTAAACAGTTTGTTACAGACATGTTCTAACTTTATATGGCATATGATTCCTGTTAGTGGTTTAAATATGCTAGGTTTTGTTGTTGTGGAAAACTTAGAGATGCAGACTCTTTACTGAACTTTGATTGTTATTTGGAAAATAATTTATTTTAACATTGGGAAGTCACCAAAACAAAACTTTCCAAGGCAGGTTAAAAATGATTAAAGGACATTTTAAATTATACAAATGTTTTCAACATAATTGAAAGGATTGTGTGTGGCCTTACTGGAAATTACAAAAATAGTGAGTTCACTCTGTTTTGACAGAGCTGACCTCTAATTCTCTATATTCAAACATTCATCTCAAATCTCATGCAGCTCTCCTGAAACCCAGCATGGTGCTGGCTGGAAATGGTGTCACACAACCCTAATTAAAACGATTCAACTAGTCTGTATTCTGTATCAGTTCCCTCTACACAAAGAGTGGTTCTGCCTCTGGGCACCTTTAAATATTAATATCTATTATTTTAATACTGAAATCAATCATATGGATTGGAGTAGACCAGTTGTTTTCATAGGGGACACCCTAATTTGCAAAAAGTAAGTCTGCAAGCCTGCTTCCTGCCTTTTGTTATTTCCACATACACATATTCTTTCAAGATCTACTGTAGCCATTTTAAAGTGCAATGTACTGTACATAGGTATACTAGTATGTATACAATTCTTGCTTTTGTTGAGGTAGGATTATATTTCAAACTATGCCAGGGGTTCTGGGGGGCATGTTTAATCCCTTAAAAATAAATTGTATCTTGTATTTTAACAATGGGTGTATAATGTAATCAGAAAAGGAAAATATGTTTATTTTTGGTTAAGTTTGATTAAAAGTATAGAAAGGTCTACCTGCCTCATAGTATAGTTTTCATTAGACACTGTCCTAAAATGACTTTTCAGAGAATTCAAGCAAGAATTCTCTCAAAATAGATAATAATATTAATCTCTGTTATCTGTTCAATCTACCCAACATCAACAAAAGGCAGAAATATGGCTGTACTGTATTACTGTATGTAGCAACAATACAGTTGTGAACAGTGTGTTGAAAGAATACAATAACAAACATTGTGCTGATTATACCATATTAAGTTTAACACAATTTGTTCACACAATTACTGTACAAACAATATCAGTTATTGTTCCCTGACACATGAAACCAACAAGGACAACCTTAAAGTACAAATTTGAAACTTAAATTCAACACAATACAGCACACTGAAAACAATGCTTCTGAGAGAGAGAGAGAGAGAGAGAGAGAGAGAGAGAGAGATATTTGAGAGGTATATTTGCCCATTTACCTTCCGAAAACTGATGACAGCTTAAACATTTTGTGGAATAAAACATGCTATTGTTTGCGCCACATGATAGATACCTACAGTAATTACTGTGTATAGCTGATGCTCTGTTATTTCTAATTATATATTTATTTGATTGGGGGGCAAAATCATAGGTCTGGCTACGTCCCACATAGGTCTGACTATACTACACTACTAGAGAGGAGGAACAATTACTGCAAAAAAGTTAAAGAACTCAGAAATCAAATCAAAAAAGCTAAAGTCAGGCTTAAACTAACAATTTTCAGTGAAATTTGGGTGTATGTATCTCTAATATAAAATCTAATTTGTTCAAGTTACAACTGAGTATAATAGTCCAAATAAATGTTTTGCAGTAGAGCTAATTTATTAAAATGCAGACCTACATTGTAGGGGAACCAGTGTGTGGTTGTCACATGTTTAATTTTGTCTGTGGGTATTTATAAGCATCGGTCCATGTGGCCAAAGGCTAATTTAAACGTCTTGGTTCAGCACCTGTATAAGGTTTATCCTTATAATGTCATTCAATTTATAGTTATTAACTATTGTGACTAAATTATTAATCACAATAGTCAGTTGCTCTGGAATATATTTTTCATTAACTGGTTTAGCTCAAAATATACAGTACACACTCTCAATTAACATGACAGCTGTCATAATGTGGTACAGAAAATATAATATTGTGACATATACATTTTAGGTTTTGAAAAACACTATATACCTCACCTGCTACATGTACTGTAGGACCAACATCGTCCTCACAAATAAAGATGGCGGCTCAATTTCGAAACAGCGCCCTCTAGTTTACGAGGTACAGGTACAGAGCTGCCCCACGGGCCCCGCAAAATATATATATAAAACATGAAAAAACTTTGAGGACTCTCATTGAAAGTCCCAAGTTTCAAGTGCCAGATAAAGGAATCCCGTAGTGTAGGCAATACTGTAACAAATCTTCATCCTCTTATATTAAATAAATGTGATAAATAGTCTCAAAATCCCTGAATCTGGAAACAATGACTTTTGCTTTCCCACAATGTGACGCAAATGTGCTTTTGTCATTTTTTTTTAAACTTTTTTTTTTCTCTCTCACATTGCTGAATATAGGCTATAGTTAGAGGTAGACAGCAATCAGTCTATTGGCAGTGGTATAAGATAATAGATGGAGATACATTTTAAGTCCAAGCCTCTCCTGTACACATTAGGCTACATAGTCTGTCTATTGCACACAGAGAGCACACTGTTACTTCCATGTAAGCCTACTTAACCCTCATGATGTCCTCCGGGTCAAACTGATCCAAATCACTAGGTCTTTGTTGCAGATAGATGGCACTAAACCTAATTTTACAGTGTACACAGACAGATATGATGTGCACTGCTGGCACAACAAGGTGTGAGTTTGAAACCTGAGGACAACAGGAGGGTTAAAAGGCAAAAAAACAAAAAAAACATAAAAAAATAATAAATAAATAAATAAATACACACACCAATGACAATTAAAAAAGCACACACAATTATACACATTCAGATGGCGCACTCTGGTGGCATAATTCCATAAAATTAAGACATCAAGAGGGTTAGGTTTTACTCAAACAAATCACCCAACAACAAATAGGCTAACATGTAAAAACATCTCTCCAATAGGCTTACATGATATAAATAATAAAAAAATGCTATACAAAACACAAGTACAGTTTCCAAGATTTACGCAGACTTGCAGTGCAAATTAAGGGTTACAGCGCATGTATGAATGTGTAGGATATATGGTTCGTGTGCCAGTCTGTGCCTCGTACGTCCGTACAGGCCAGCCTTTCAATTAATAGACCTGAATGTGTGCAATAAAACATGCATAATGGTTGATGGGGATAGTCTCAAATGTGCTTAACACTGTGTGGTTTCTGTGTTAAGTATGCAAATTAAATGAGGGTTAATGAATCCACTTTAACGACTTCATGGCGTCTGACTTTACAGAATGAAGCATGCTCTTCAAAACATTACAGATGGAACCTAAAATGTAAACTCAACAGAGACCTGAAATAGGTTATTGTAAAATCGTAACTGTTATCTAATCACAACGACCGTCTGTTTCGGCTAGATATTTTTCGATGTTGATAAGAGTCTATTTTAACCCTCGTAATGTACTCCGGGTCAGAATGACCCAAATCACTAGCTTTTGTGGCAGATAGAAGGCGCTAAACC
>JAODUG010000020.1:2750712-2761005 GCA_027564795.1 Aphredoderus sayanus | reverse complement strand
TGCCACAGATAATAACTGTGCAAGTGATGGATCCCGTCATGCACCGCAACAATGCCCAGATGAGGCCGTGATAAAGATGGCGCCCTGGAGATAGCGCCTCTCGGGCCTCAGATCTGCTCCCTTTATGACCAGCCAGATGAGCGCACAATCCTCCCCGCCAAGCCATCGACCACGTAGCATGAGTGCTGGGGATGCATGGAGCTCAGCATAGCCAAGGGCAGACATGGCCAGGGTCGACGTCTCTGACCGCCGGCCCAAACTTCAACTGCGCGCCCTTGAGAAGACAAACTCCCTCTCAGCCGCGCTGATAAATAGGCAGACAGCGACCGCGACAAGGGAACTCTTTGTAATTCACTCATTGGCCTTTTCTCTCAATAAAAGGCCCATATTGTTCGGAAGTGCTCGCTAGCACTTCAAAGCAAGCATGTGCCTCACATAATTGCCGGCCGAACTTTTGCATAATAATAGCATTATGTAATGTTTAAATAGCTTAGTTTTCTGTGTTGCGACACTTGGCAGCTAGTCTGGATATGATGATAAGTAACCTGGGAAGCAGGGTCGCTGTTAAATTCAAACAAATTATCTAGATTAAACATGCTTTGCACACAAAGTAAATTGCGGTATTGTCACAATACACTCACCGCGTTTACATTGTGTATGCTTTAGGATTTCACAAGAGCATTTGCGCCAGAAACTGGGACAGAGCATATTAACGGAGCTTTCCGCAGTCAGCTGCCGTGATTGGACGCAGGCTGTGGATGTTAACCCTCTCCCTACCTGCCCTCTGCCCTCATTAAACAGTACAGCCTGTATCTTTATCTGTATCTCTGAGATTACAGGTGTTGACAAGTGACAAACGAGACTCTGCCCATCTACAGCCTACGGTGTCATCTTTCATGCTGTCACAGGGCTTCTAAGGGAGGCAATGGCTTCTCCACGCCCAGCTGAAAGATTAATTACGGTGATGGATGGGTTGTTGTGGCGCTCGTATCCTGTTTTCTACTCAGTATATTACGTGTGCCTGTGGAAAACTGTATAAAACAACACCTGTCAGTTGACTTTAAGAAAAATGTAATGTGTGGTGTACACAGTGTAAGATGAAATTCGGCATGTGTCTTTCCAGGAAGTGGATTTGTACAGGCTGAATATCCAGGACAAGCTCGGTCTGACGCTGTGTTACAGGATGGACGATGAGGATGAGACCGGCATCTATGTCAGTGAGGTACGTGGACATTAGCACACTGCAAGGTGTCACCGGAGATGGATTGGCAGTGGGTTCTGAGAGAGGAAAATCCTTTGATGATAACCCTTTTATATAATACTGTTACCTTAGATTGACCCCAACAGCATCGCTGCAAAGGATGGAAGAATACGAGAAGGGGACAGAATAATTCAGGTACATTTCTTTCTTCTCTCTCTTCTGTTGTTTGGATATTCTTTATTTCGTTATTTTGGTTCTTGGAGAATGAACACAATATTACATTTTGTTAAACCCTCTTCTCAATAGCTGCCTAAATAACGGTTTTGTATGCAGTACGGAACCAGGTCCATTATAAAAACTAGAATGTGTGACTCCAGTTTACAGAAGTAAGATATAATTTATGTTTTGGCTTATAAATTCATAGTCCAACAGCCAAGGGATGTGTGACATGTGTGAGTGCTAAATATTAAGGTCCTGTAAATAAGCTACGGGATCGAGGGTTTGGCAAAAGTATTGTAGTGATGTTTGCGCTCCTCCAGATCAACGGAGTGGAGATCCAGAACAGGGAAGATGCTGTAGCACTGTTGACCAGTGAGGAGAACCAGAACATCTGTCTACTGGTGGCCAGACCAGAGATCCAGGTAGATACTGTATGAATATACTGTATGCTGCCAATTTTGTTCTTGTGTATGATGTGAAGTGTATGATGCCTTAAATGTCACGAAAGATTGTTGAAATATGAACCCGATCAAAGAAAAACACTTTCCAATGCCATAGGGTGCTTCCTAGAAGCTCTGCCCCCCCTTCCCCCTTGCCAAGGCTAGAAGAGTGTTGTGTGGTGCACCACTTTGTTTGTGTTCCCATTTAACCCTCGTGATGTCCTTTTCTCGTATTTGGCCACCCGGCGGCGCCATCTCATTGCGTATGATTTGTGATATATGATTTGGCATTGCTGTGTGTATTTATTTATTTATTTATTTATTATTTATTTATGTATTTGTGTTGTTTAATGTGCCTTTAAACCCTCCTGTTGTCCTCGGGTTTCAAATACACACCTTGTTGTGCCAGCAGTGCACATCATATGTGTGTAAGCTGTAGAACTAGGTTTAGAGCCTTCCAACTGCCACAAACAGCTAGTGATTTGGGTCATTTTGACCCAGAGGACATCACGAGGGTTAAGGAGCCAGGGCTGTGTAGGAACACAGCACGCACACTGAAATTGACAAAAACTGTATTAGCTTACAATCGCTGACTCCACCTTTTTAATGCTAGTAAATGCTCATTTCGATATTCAATGAATACTGGACCAAACTCTCTCACTGTTGTTTCAGCTGGATGAAGGCTGGATGGACGATGACAGGAACGACTTCCTGGATGACCTCCACATGGATATGTTGGAGCAGCAGCACCACCAGGCCATGCAGTTCACTGCTAGCATGCTTCAGCAGGTATACACCCACGCAGGCGCGCACGCACACACACACACACGAGCACACACAGAAGTAACTCAGTCTTGTCTTTTAGGTTGAGCTAAATCCACAGTGTATCTGCTCAGAAAGAGTTGGTTTCAAAGTCAGCAATGGCTATGGCATTGTATTAAATTAAGTTTTACATGAAATGACCGGGGATGACACAGTTGATAGTTTAGTTTATTTTCAGGAACCAAGAAATAATTGTTTTGTTAATATATAATAATTGTGATCTTTCACATCTGCATGCTTCCTAATTCACGCATAAGTCTTGGTACACGCACTGTTCAACATCGTCGGGCTGAGAACATCAGCCATTCAGCATCCAGGTGGGTAGTGCAGTCGGTGCTGGCAGCAATTAAGTGCCTGTGGTTTTCAATTAAACATACCCCGACCAATCTGTGAGACAATTTGTAGCACCGCAGCTTGTATAATCCAGATGGCCTTACCATGCTAAGGACAACACAGTTATAGGTATAGTACATACACTTTTTGTCAGATTGACCAAATATCTCCTCGCAGTCCACTAGCTACGTGCTGAAAAAATGATCCGCTACTTCTACACAGCCCTGCCTCCGTGAATAGGAACACAAACAATGTGTCGAACACCACTCACAAAAACAATACCCTAGGCTTCGCAATGTGTTTCCGATGTGTGGGGGCGGTGCTTCTGAGGGAGCTATGCCACTGAAGGGAGTGGCGGTTTCAATTTGAGTTCGAAGTTAGCAAGCTTTCCCCAGAAGGATTTAGGGTAACTACCTTTACCACCTAACCCCCTTGCATTCGCCGCCATGTTTTTCAACCTGTAGAGGGCGCTGTTCGTCCCTCCCCCATTCTCATCCTCTGTATGTCCCGCTGCAGCAGAAGCGGCACGAGGAGGACGGCGGCACCACAGACACGGCCACGCTGCTGTCCAACCACCACGAGAAGGACAGCGGCGTGGGACGCACGGACGAGAGCACCCGCAACGACGAGAGCTCGGAGCAGGAGAACATGGCCGACGACCACACCACCGCCTCCAACACGCTGGGCAGCTGCCGCAAGCTGACCTACAGCCAGGACACGCTGGGCAGCGGCGGGGACCTGCCGTTCGCCGACTACGCCGACGCCGACTTCCTCGGCATCCCGGCGGACGAGTGCGAGCGCTTCCGGGAGCTCCTGGAGCTCAAGTGCCAGGTGCGGCACGGAGGAGGCGGAGCCTTCGGCCAGGTGGGCGGGCCGGCCGAGGGCCAGGAGCCGGAGGGCGTGGACAGGGAGCTGGAGCTGCTCAACGAGGAGCTGCGCGGCATCGAGCTGGAGTGCCTGAACATCGTGCGCGCCCACAAGCTGCAGCAGCTGCGCGAGCAGCACCGCGAGGCGTGGACGCTGCACGGCGGCGGCGGCAGCTTCCACAACTACAACACCAGCGTTGACGCGCGCCGCCACCAGCTGGCCGACATCACGGAGCTGCCGGAGAAGTCGGACAAGGACAGCTCCAGCGCCTACAACACCGGCGAGAGCTGCCGCAGCACCCCGCTCACCCTGGAGCTCTCCCCGGACAACTCCCTCCGCCGGGGCGCGGAGGAACCGGACCGGGAGCCGGACCAGGACCCGGCGGGATCCGCCGGCTCAGACGGAATGATCCCCAAGCCCCTCCTTTCCCCCGGCTCGGAAGCCGCCACTGCCGTCGGCGGTGCCAACCGAAGCAGAGCCTATTCCAAGGACCCAGAGGGGCAGGCGGAGGGCAAGGAGAGGCAGTCGGGGGAGGCGGCCGGGAAGCCAGGCCGCGGCGGAAGCAGCACCTCCGCCGGCGGCGGGGCTGGCTCCCTGCTGCCCCAGCCCCGCTCTCCGTACAAGCACGCCCACATCCCGGCGCACGCCCAGCACTACCAGAGCTACATGCAGCTGATCCAGCAGAAGTCGGCGGTGGAGTACGCCCAGAGCCAGATGAGCCTGGTGAGCATGTGCCGCGACGCCGGCGCCTCCCTGGAGCCCAAGATGGAGTGGAAGGTGAAGGTGCGCAGCGACGGCACGCGCTACATCACCAAGAGGCCCGTGCGGGACAAGCTGCTGAGGGAGCGCGCCCTGCGTATCCGCGAGGAGCGCAGCGGCATGACGACGGACGACGACGCCGCCAGCGAGCTGAAGATGGGCCGCTACTGGAGCAAGGAGGAGAGGAAGCAACACGCCGCTCGGGCCAGGGAGCAGAAGATGCGGCGGGACTTCATGAAACAGAGTCGAGCCGACTGTCTGAAGGAGCAGGCCGAGCAGGAGGACAAGAAGGAGCCCAACATCATCGAACTGAGCCACAAAAAGATGATGAAGAAGAGGAACAAGAAGATTTTTGACAACTGGATGACCATCCAGGAACTGCTGACCCACGGCACCAGGTCACCAGAAGGAACTAGGGTGTACAACTCACTCCTGTCTGTGACCACCGTTTAGGTTTGGTTCTAGGTCCAAAGTCTAGGCGAGGGCCCCAAAGGGCCACCATGGCCTGATTGTGTAATGTAGTGTACATAGGATGCTACCAAGTTGGGGTAGAGATTCCTGCCTCGTTCAATGTGGCAACGTTTTGTAAATAGAAACAAGAAAGGCGTGTTTTTTTTTTTGCTTTTTCTTTTGTTTTGTTATTTTGAAGGAATTTATTGACCCCACAGTTGTTGTCAAGATATGGGCCACAGTGGGATTTTGGACAGGTATTGGACATGGCTAGCCTGTAAGGATTTTAAAGGTTTTTCAAAAGATTTCAGTAACCTTTTCTACCTTTTTGTGCTTTCTCTTTTAAATAATCTGATATTGTATAACATTCGAGTTTTGAAAGGATTTGAAATGTGTGTATAGACGGTGCCATAAGTAAAACATTTACAGTAAACATTTACAACTTTTACACGTGTTATTTTGTGCTGGATTATTTGTATCAGTATTTTACTGTAATGAATACATAATGCTTTATGGGTGGGGGTGGGGGGGTAATCTACAGTCAAACATGTCAGCCTTTTAAAGAGGGCTGCTTTTTCTAACAAATTAACTTTTTTAGAATATGTCTTCAAGGGTGCTGTTTATTCATTATACAACCATTGGTGTACTATCTGTTACATGCTGCCAACTACCATCATACATTGATATATTTGTAGATTTGGCTAGAGGAAGATGTTCCTTGCTTTATTAAAAATGAAATATCTGTGTTTATTGTTGAAGCACATTGTAGTCGCTATTGCTTTTGTAGGATTCCATGTATCGGGCAAAATAACACAGCTTAACAAATCTTTAGTTAGTCACAAAATTTGGTGTCTTGTAAAATGAAAGAAATAATAAATTATTGTTTTATATATGACGAGCTTTCAGGTGTTGTCGGGATTGGTTTATTGAAGAATATGTGAATTATTTGAATATGTGCTCATTTTCATTAACTGGGTGCTAATATTCTTCATCAACTCAGTGGCCTTAAAATGAGCATATAGAATAGACCCAGACCCAGTGTTTAGGTCTAATTAATCATTTGAATGCTTAGGCTTGGGTAGCAGTCAGATCTGTGCTTGCTAACCTTTGCAGTCCATATCAAAGTTCATGTTTGTGCTTTTTGTCATCCTATACATTAGTGAAACGGTTGTTTGACATTAGGTGCTCATAAGGTGTTATATCAGTGAGGCTTATTGTGTAGTTACATTACACCAGGCTCACACCATCTGTTAACCATCCATTAGAGGGGCCTCAGTCCCATATCATCCCTCACTTAACAGCTCAGAGCCTCATTAACTGGAACAAAGGCATTTCCATCTTTATACTGGCACTTGTCAAGTTGAATTTGCAGCCACTATTTTGTATTAGGCAAACACTTGAGCATTGAGGCAATAATCAATTGTGTGCATTGAGGCAATAATAAATTGTGTTTACTTTGTTTATTGTAATTAAATAACCATTCAGCAATAAACCAATACATTCAACTTTAATTCAAGTATTTTTATCAATTACCGGGGTGTGAACCAAGTATATTGTTCAGTTACATGGTCAAACTCTCTGTGGCATCTTTCCTTTCCCCATGAACCCCTCTGACCGTGAATTTTCCTTGTTGTGAATACAGTCTGTTTAAAAAATAATTACATCAAATAGTTACCTCGTGTTCATGGATTCATCTCCAAGGGCTGCCTGGAAATGCAGCAATGTGTTTGAGTCTGCATTACTTAAAGGGGGACGATTATGTTAATGAGAGTAGCCAAGGGTGCAAGCTCAGCCTCTTGCTCTCTGTCTGCAAGTGGATAATTGATTAGCCTTCTTTTAAGGCCTGACCAAACCCAAGCCTTGTGATTAATGTCCCAGTACAAGGCTCTGTACACAATGTTTTTAAAGGGAGATAACAATATGGCTCGCAAGGCAAACAAAAAAGCTCTCGCCCATCAATTGTGGGATGTCTCCCACCACCAATGGCGAACGCTTAGTTGATCATATACTTGGATTGCTGCCACGTTTAAAAAAAATATTTGGAGTGAAATGAAAGTGTTCATTTCCCAGTTGATTTGACTTTCCTGTGTTTGGCCTGGGGAGCAGGACTCATCTGTTTAAATGTCAGCACCGACAGAAAGGCCAACATTCCAGTGTACTCATCCATTACCTGATAAGGAGGATCATGCTATCGCACTGTGAAGGTGGTGTGGGAGTTTCTTTACCTGCTCCACAAGTGTGCATGGCTCTTTGCAGTCGGCCAATATCTAATACTCTGTGTGATGTGCTGTATATAAGCCTGGATGCATCTGTGTGGTGTGTTCAAGCAGTTCTGCGAATCAAAGCTTAGCAGGTGAGAAAGCTGTAAGTGGATTGAACAGTTTGCTGTAATAAGAGCGTGTTTCTGGATAAACAAAAAAATGCATGCTGACCCATTTAATATTTGCTATTTGTGTCAAACCCCAACATCATTAAAAGCATCTGCTGAGATATTTTGTGAACATTTTTGTATTTGAAGAGATTTAGTCCGTACAGTCATTTAAAAAGAAGCTTTTAACAATTGTCATTATGAAGGGGTTGTTATTGTTGGAATACGTATTATTAATAATTAATAATGTGTTTAATAACAATATAAAATGATTAATATTTAACACGTTTTACTAAGCATCTGTTTAAAATATTCATTGTTGTCTTGGAAGTCTATATGACCAATAACTGTCAGGTGTGTGTGGGGGGTGGAGGTCAAAAAGGATTCATCTGTACATGATAGTATTATCATTCTTATTTAATTTTATTCCAAGAGCAAAATGTCACCAGGAATACAATACCTGACAACCATGATAGACGAGAAACAGAGAAAGCCCAGAAAGGCAACTACTGCAATATGAATAATAAAATCCAAAACCTATTCTGATTTATCACCAAAATGAAATGGAAAAACACAGTGGTAGCAATGATTAATGACATATGGGAATATGAAAATATAGAATGAAAGAGTGCTCATTACATTATTCAAAATGTAATGAGCACTTTGGCTTTTAAAAATGCCTTATTTGAGGGATTGCTTACACAGTTAGACTGCAAAGGTGGTGCAACAATGTCAAGACATGTCAACAGGAAACATGAGGTCAAGAAAAGACCCCATGTTTGGTTAAGGTTACAACAGTTAACATTGACATGATATGAAGGGTGTTTTTCTGGTGACTCCCAATGACCTTTACATTGGTCAAGCATGTGTGACAGGGTAGTGGGTGGCAGAGCTGTGACGTTTTGCACCCTAACGCTCTTATGGATACAACACACTCTTCACCTAACTGCATATTTCCTTGAGTCATGTCTTTGACCCCCACTAAGAGGTCACATCAGGCAAGGAGGTGGGAGGTACTCATATGAGCTAAAATGGCCAGTATACGTGCTTGGCCAAGAGCATCTTTTCACCACATCAGCAAAAGGATTTTGTTGTGAAAAGATACCACAACATCCTTTTTAAAAACCAAGTTTACCTAATTTTTACTACCTCCAAATTCTAAGCTGTTAACTAAGACAATTCCAAGTCCAACCTTTGCTGACTAATAAATCATAGTAGTAGTTGTACCTTGTTAATTCTACAAGCCATAGTAATCAATGTTACAATCAATACTCATAGGACACATATTTGCTGCAAGGAAGGACTTTCTTTCCCCTGCAATATTTACCTTTATGATTATACCAGCATTAATATAGCAGCCCGCAGATGTATAATAAAACACTTTTATGTACGATTTAGCAAAATAGGGGATACATTTCTCTAACTACAAACATTACCCTTGAATTTAGAATAGTGCTGTTAGGTTCAAAGGTCACTGTTCTTTTTCCTTGTTTATGACCTGGCACAACCGTAACTCACAGCACTGTGTCCTCGCTGCTGTGGGAGTCTTCCCACAGCAAGCTTGGGTCAGATCACACGAACTGCTAAGCCACTCTGTGCATAGATTTATTGGTTGACAGCTAATTTATCCGTTATACGCATTCCATGCTAAAGGCTTTGGTCAATGGGATGTTGGCAACAGGGTGGAAAGAGGAGAGTGAATGAGAGGGGCACATGAATACCACCACATCTCAGAGTGGATCCAATGGATTTAGCTGCTCTTACATAGCATATTTAAACACCCATCTTCAAAGGAACTCTGTAGAGAGCAGAGTTGGATAACATCTTTATCATGAAGCGATAACTACAGCAGTATCACGGCACTTACACTGGACAAGTGCGTATAAATCTCATTGGACGCGGTGAAACTTCTAATGTCTCAGTTTGAGAAGAGTGGAGAAGAGTCACTTATCAGCCAGTGCACAGTGTGAGCTTTGAGATCAGGTTCAGTGACACTGGGGACGGTGTGGTGGCAGCACTGTCAGACAGGCGAAAGGGAAATCCTGGCTGTTTTCGTTCTCTGTCCACTCCCTCCCCACTCGCCTACACCATTTCAGAAGAAATCTATTGCCATCAAATCAACGTCTTTTGACATTAAAATACAATGGTTTATATCGTTTTTCATTCTCAGAGGAACCCCACCAGGAGTCTGCTTTGAGAAGCACTGGAATCCCAAATTAAAATCTCAGCATGGAACAAGCCCTTATTGGGAAAATCCCCATGCAGACATCATGATCAGCAACTGAATAGAGCCTAAATGATGGATTCATTGTGAGAATGACACCTGTGCTCAGGCGTGTACAGTGTTCAGCGTGTGCTAATCTGCTCGAGAATGTGAGAGCCATGCCATCTATTTGTCAAGTGCAGGTAAGCACCTACAGTATAGCCACAGTATGCACAGATGAAGATAAAGTTTGGGGCTTTGAACACCACTGCATACCAGTAACAAAATGTCATGTTAACATTATACCATCATTTCATGTGTAGGCTCAGAACCTGGACAGCTTTGAATCACTAAAACAACAATAAATTTAAACAGATACAGAAACCCTCGTAATGTACTCAGAAATCTCGCTTAAGGCCACACGGCGGCGCCATCTGATTGTGTATGATTTATGTGTTTTTCAATTGGCATTGCTATGTGTATATATTTATTTATTAACTATTTTTTTTATGTATTTATGTAGTTTCTTTGTGCCTTTTACCCTTCTTGTTGTACTTGTGTTTCAAACACACCTTGTTGTGCCAGCAGTGCACATCATATGTGTGTGTAAGCTGTAGAATTAGGTTTAGCG
>JAODUG010000020.1:2708894-2733230 GCA_027564795.1 Aphredoderus sayanus | reverse complement strand
CCGCGCTGGCGACGCTGTCCAGCGCTGAAGCCGCAGCCCGGCGCTGTCCAGCGCTGGCGCGGCCGCGAACCGTGACACACAATGGTCTGTATAAGGCCATATTTCACACAAATGAATGTTTTGTAAGTTTGACATTTTAGGAATAATTTGTTATTAACAACTTTATAAAATACTAACATTATCTTATTCAAGTAAGTTAAACTCTTTCAACACTTTGTAGTTGGTCTGTCTTTATTTGTTTATGCCTGCAACTAAAATTCAAATATGACCTTTTTTGTAAACTGGTCTAACTTTCTCAGACAATTTACATGCCCAATTTTCACTGTACTTTGCAGAATATATATCAGAAGATCCGCATTCTAAGATTAAATCTCTTAATCACATCATAGAAAACCCTGTGTAATTAACAAAAGAGAAAACTTTGAGCCATGGTGTCTTTAATCTCACTTGTAAAAAGTATTTAAAATTTGTGGGGGGAAAACGAATATGTGAAATGCATTATATATGCATATATGTATATAATTAGTGGGTTAAACATTGAATTATATTTTAAATTAACATTAGAGCTAGGAGTAGAGAGTATGAGAATACTGAAAATGAGCTACAGTCCTTTTCTTTCTCTCTCTCTCTCTCTCTCTCTACTGCTGCTTCCTCTATCTATCACTCTACACTCAGCATGCAAGGGGAGTCTGCTTCTATCCATCCCTCCATCTCATTGCCTCCCCCTTTCTCTAAGTTACTTCTGCCAATCACCCTTTATCTGGGTCTTCTTCACATTATCTCTTTCCTTGCTCTCTTCTCTGCACCACTATCTTCATACTGTGTGTACTCCTCTTTTCTTCTGTTCATCCATCTATCTGTCCCCAGGGTTGTGGGGGCTGGAGCGTATCCCAGCAGGACGACACTCTTTAAGTACGTTGCAAGGTCAAAAACAAACTCATACAGTATACTTCTGCTGAAAATCTCCACTGCAGACACACACACACACACACACACACACACACACACACACAGAAGTGTAAAACTCCGCAATGCTGTTCCGAGGCCCACAGTATTCCTTTAATCTCTTGATTTCATATCTTTCATAACCCCCCACATAGTAGTTGTTGCATTGTAAGATGAAGCCATTGACGTCAACATGCTTGATAAACACCTGCATGCTAAGAGTACACAGCAAAAACCCATAGAAATTCAAAATGTTAACCACTAGGCTATCTGTAACAACATGGTACTCGGCCCAGATGCAGACACACACACACACACTAAAATACCGTAAAAAGCATTTCATCCAAAAATACTGCAGGCAGGAATCTGGTCAGGCCAGGCATGGGTAAGGGAATGTGTATGAACAATAACCAAAATAATCTGACTGGCACATGCAGGTACGTAAACAGGTTTGGAAGGCACCAGCCAGACAAATTCAACAATCTGTAGCAAAACACAATAGTAAATAGGCTGGTTAAATACTATTCTAGGTGGGAAAGAAAGTCTCCCCGCTGTGACAGCTGAGGCTAGGGGTTGTTGGTGGGAATGTTTTTGACACCATCCTTATTCTGTAACCTTCTGTCTCCCTTTTACAGACTACCAATGATTATAGCACACTGCTCTGGATTAGCCCCTTGAGACATCCTGATATCGTGAGTTAGCAAAGAGTGCTAGATAGATCAAGATAGCTCATACTTACCTTGAATAGAAACATTATTTGTTCCAGAGGATAGTTGGTCGATGCCGAGAGCAAGAAGGACTTGTGTTCGAAAACCATCTTCACATGGCTCTTGCTCTGAAGGTGGGTCAATCATCTGCTTGCATCTGTGTTACAAAAAAATTCTACCTATTTCTTTCTGATCACTTAGTGTGGATTGTACTTGAATCTTCCTTCACCACAAACACTTTTTGATGGGAGAGTCCAGGTCCAGACTGACCTGCTGCCAACAGTCAGTCACTTTTAATATCAGTTTATTTTGTACACTATGTGTGCTACTTTTACAGCCTGTGCCATTCCTTCCATTATAAAATGTGTCTTCTTTTCTTCTCTTGTCGGTATCTGTATTGAAATTATCTTAAGCCAAATCTCTGCCTTTTACCTCCATTTTAGTGATGCCACCGCTATCTTACACCTTCAGTTAATGCCCCATTCCCTACTTCCACACTGCCACTACTGCACTACTGCGGGTACTAGAGTTCCAAACTGGAGAACTGGGGCAGGCAGCTCCTTAATTACTTCATTAATTTTAATCTGATCCAATTAATTACATTTTTCTAGCTCCCCTCTCTCTCCCTATCCAGTAGGTTGGAAGTTCCCTCAGATGCCCAGTGTCACTGTGAGAGACCTTGCATGTTCTCCAGAGCGTTAAAAAAAGGTTGAAAAAATGTGTCAGATGCACCTCCCATTTTTTAAAAATATATTTTTTCTTCCCCTAGCCAAAACAAAGACCCCCTTTTTTGTTCTTGTTCTGTACTTATTCAGCACGTTGCGCTGTCCAATTTACCACCTTGACAGCACTTAAGTATCTGCTGGAGTTGTGGGTCAGAAATGTAACCTTTCAAAACCCCTGGCTTATCCCCCTGCCATACATTGAAGTAGACAAAGGGATAGTCTGCTGTGTGGGCGTATTATATTTTAGAAAACCAGCAGGACATACTGCAAAATTTGTCGCCTGAAGGGACACAGTGCCGTCACGCTGGTAAATTGCTGAGTTATCCGCTGTCATTTTCTAATCAGCCCCAAATTTATTGGTTGTACCGGGTAATTATCAGTGTCGGCAGTTATTTTCACATTCGTCAGCTAAGCCCTTTAGAGAACGCCCTGAGCATATTGATATTGGTGCAATACTATATTAAAAAAGGCTTGTTAGTGTGTACGTGGCTGTACGTAGGACTTTTGAAATACTGAGGTCCAAAAAATGATCTTGCTAGGGGGATTTGAGGATATATTTTGCCCAAAACTTTTTTATTTTCCCTGATTTGTATTTGCTTTTTAAGACATTTGAATAGTAGAAATTGGATAACAGCTTATATGGCTGACCCTTTCTCTGTGACTTCTCAGTTGTCTATGCCATGTGTACAATGTACTCATTTGACTTGAAAATATAGCATTTACATGTTGGTTGAAAGTCTAACATTGGATGCATGGAATTGTTAGCGATTTAGGAATACTCAAGTTAAACTTTCTATCCAGTATCATGTTCACATCCACTTCTAAATATAAAGCCTAGATGATTAGAAATGCATACTTAAGCTAACCTTTTTTTCTACCAAGTGATAAATAGCCTAAACATTGATGCTGAATTGTTAGTCAATGATCAATCAGTGATTAGGCAATTTTCAAACAAAGGATTGCATTTTCATTGTCTGATTTTAAATAACCACTTTGTTGGTGGTTAAGCCTCGTGATGCTCTTACAATATCGTCTTCAACCACCAGATGGCGCCATCTGATTGTGTATGATGGTATGGTTCTTTTTATTGTAATTTTTAATGTCATACTTTTATAAATATTTATTTTTTGTTTTATTTACATCATAAAATATGTTTTTCTTCTGATTCTCCAGAAGGTTTGGAAACTTTTCCTGTTGGTTCACGCCCCTTTTACAAATATGTTTTGATCAGGCTTAGATCTCTGAAAAGCAGGTACATGGAAGAGATAATTATGAATTGTCTAGGTTTTCCTGTGAGAACACAAAAGGGATACTTTTGAAATAATAGATTGTTTAAGTTTTCCCATGGTTTTCCCGAGCTAGTAGCTAATGTGGCTAGGGCAGGTAAATACCACTAGCAGAGTTCATTAAGGTAGTTCGAGGGATAAAGACAATCTGCCACTACATAATGTTTATTATTTCCATGGCTTACCTTGTTTTTTTTAGTTTATTTCATTTTGTTTATTTTAATTTGTTCCCTTCATCCTTTGTTTTTCAAATGTTGTAACTGTAAAGCACGTTGAGTTGTTATTATTATTGTATTTATTTATTTATTAATTATTTCTTTATGTATTTCTTTGTTTTTTCGTGCCTTTTAACCCTCCTGTTGTCCTCGGGTTTCAAACCAGCAGTGCAGATCATATGTTCATAAGCTGTATAATTAGGTTTAGCGCTTTCTATCTGCCCCAAAGAGCTAGTGATTTGGGTCAGTTTGACCCGGAGAACATCATGAGGGTTAAAGTAGCGCAACTGCAGTGTTATCTTTAAGCAATTATTTCACATTTTTATTATACAGCGCGGAAAAAATATAGAGTTCTGACCTTGGTGACTTCAATGGTGGATAAGCCAATGAGTGGAGTAAGATGACATGCATACTATACATTGAAGGTTATTGATTGGCCACCAGATTGTGGGTTTGAATCCATTAATGAGTTTGGGAGACTGATTAGCTTGTACTTAACAGTACCTTAGCCAAGATAAGATACAGTTGAATTTAATTGGGTCATCAAAACAGCATGAAGTCAGGAGACATTTTATAAATAATAATAATAATAATAATAATAATAATAAACTTGTATAGCACCTTTAATACACAATGTGCAACTCAACAAAAAGAAATAAGAAACAACAAAAAACAATGTAACAACCATGAAAATAATAAAAACCATTCCTTAGAGGCACCGGTTAATGAACTCGGTATTTACCTGCCCTAGCCAAATCTGCTAGCGGTACTTTGCCTGCCCTAGCCATATCAGCTACTAGCGGCATTAACCTGCCCTTGCCAAATCTGCTAGCAATTGCTAGCCTGTCCTAGCCACATTAGCTACTAGCGGCATGTACCTGCACTAGCCAAATTGGCTAGCGGTGCTTTGCTTGCCCTAGCCACATCAGCTACTAGCGATCCATGGGAAAAAGACACAATTCATAATGATGTCTTCCGTGTACCTTCCATAGTCGCCCAGAAACTTTTCAGAGATCTAAACCTGATCAAAACACATTTGTAAAAGGGGTGCGAACCAACAGGAAAAGTTTCCAAACCTTATGGTGAATCATAAATCATATTTTATATATAAAAGAGATATACTGTACAGTAATCTAGTAAGAGCTTAAACAGCAGGCAATATACAAAAATACAGGTTGTATTATTGGTTAGTTGCAGTAAGTGGGTGGTAGTGTATTATAAAAGGTGTATTAGTTGTTAATAAGTGGTTGTTAATGTTTTCTTAGTGGCTACTAGTGATTAAATGTACAGTATCAGTTTCAGGCATATGACATTGCTAAGTGCAGGTAATATATTTGTTCAAATACCTCGTTCTATGATGGCAGAGGTAGCTTGATAATACCAGGCACATAAAATGAATTAGAGACACCCACCTCATTATACTGCCATATGAGATTTATGAATGGGTAAGGTTCCTCCATATAACACAGTGCAACTAAACATAGCTCAAGGAAAGCTTTGATTCATTGCAAACAGAGTAGAGGTATTATGTATGTGACCTGGCCACAAACAATTTATGAAAAGCGAATGTATTCATCAAGTAATTTGATTAGGCTTGTTTTCTAAAGTGACTAGGTGTCTGTCTCTTTTACTACAGTGATAATGATACTGTTTAAATAGATATAGTTTACATATAGTTTTCAAGCTAATTTCCTTAGGTAGAAAACATCAAACGATAATAGAAGAAACATTTGCATTTGGCTCTTTTGCTTGTCTTTACAAATGAGTTGTGATTACTTATAGGTGCTAGAACTGTACAGTATATTTCACTATTTAAATAATGCACAGCAGCTTTGTATTTTGTGTCAATAAGATACAAAATAATGATTCAACAATGACAAATCGGTAGCTTACTGCCAAAAAGGTGTAATAGACATGACAAAGCTTAGGACAACTCTTGGGAAAAGGATTATTTGTTTGTTCTCAGTCAGAATGTGTAAGAGCCAGAGAGAAAATGAGAACGAGAGGATAACACAGAAAAAAAGGAAGAGAAAGCAAAACAACAGGGAAACGATTTTAAGGGATTGGCCTTGCTCTTATCACCGAGGTGCATGTGTTCAGGAGGGACATGCAGAAAGCCAGCCTCCCAATAAAACCAACCAACCAACCAAAGTCCTCAGATACACACCTGCTTTGGAATTACAACTAAATGCCAAATTGAGGAATGGCAGCTCCTGCAAGTTATTCTGGATAAGATTGTAGATTGTAAATAAACATAATTAATTAGTGAAGTGAAGACTTAATATATGCATCTTAAAGATACTATACAAACAATGGCGCCATTTCTAGATTAAGTGGTTTAACGCCTCACTCAAAGGCTTGGATGAAATCAAGGTGCGAAATGTGTCTTGCTATTGTGGTTTGCTGTTCGATGAAATAATTGTATGGACATGTGCACTGGTTTGATAAAGCAATATATTAACTTTAACTAGTAGACATGCAGTACCCTGCACTACCAACAGGGGTGGTCACTGGGTGATGTGCTGTAATTGTTCCACATTCTTAGTAATTAAGTATAAGAATGGGAGCTCCATCAGTTTTGTGGGACAGCATATCGATATACATTTAAATCTGGTCTAATGTCAAAGACTAATTGAATAATTTTAGGAGAAGGAGTTATTAGGACAGCTAACCATTGCCTTTACAGTAGTGTGAGAGAGATGGCTTAATCTTCCCAAACCAAACTGAAACTTTCTCAGCAGTTTCTGATGTGACCAAAGATCTACTGTACTTAACATTGATTTACAGACCAATTTGTTTTTTGGACATTCCATATTTGATTATATATTATGACCAACAAACATATATATCAAACCTTAATTTGATTAAAATCAGAGGCATATGAAGAGTTTTAATGCAAATGTGTCACATACCCTCAAATTTAAAGATAAAGCTAAATACATGCCTCCTTTTACAATGGTTGTTCCTTTTCCAATGGTTGTAAGTAATGTAATGTTTACGTTTATTTGATATCCCCATTAGTTGAAACCGTGATATCCACTGTTGTTCCTTGGGTCCACATAAAATAAATAATGACGACTGGCAACTAAAAGGAAGTGAAATCCTGTTGCGTGCTCAGAGTGACTAAAATACTGCCCTTGCATTTCCGTCACGTTCAATTTCCCACTTTACTCAACCATGCAATCACCCCAGCAGCCAATCAACTCGTCTCCCTCCAAATAACAAATGAAAAAAAAAAACATAGACCCAAGGTAGTTCTAGGATTTCTGCTTTACTTCGCAACCTATCGCTGTGACATTTTAATGATATTCATGCCGTTATTGGGGAAAATTATTAAATAAACGGAGACTCAGCAATGTGTGAGGGAGAGGGATTATGCATTTCAAATCAGCCTTGGCGCGACGTAATAAGTGTATCCGACACCTTGAGGAGGGTACTGATTGCTTCTGTTCATGTGGGTAATATTTTCCATGTCGACACACGGCGCAGAAAAATAATTACGAAAAACTATCTTCTTCCACACCCAATTGCTTCCTTCACGTTGCCCTTGTGGAGTAACTTAGTTTGTGTGGGTGGGTGTGGGTGCGTGTGTGTGTTTGTGTGAGAAAGAGAGAGTCTACTGTTTATGTATATGGTTTGATAGATGGCTGAGAAGAAGAAAGACTAGCTTGTTTGCTTGTATGGTTGATTGGGTTTTTGAGACAATCTATACCCTTTGCTTCTAAGACCATATTAGCTGCATTTAAAAAGGTACAGTAAGTGATTGTGAAAATGAAGTGAAGCTTCTTAGGGAGCAGCCTATGGCATAGTGTTTTTGTTTTGATTGAGTTCAAATAGGAACAATAATGCTCCAGAATGACTAAGATATATTTAATAAGTCTAGTCATTAACAAACACATTTAATACAAATGCACACACCTTTGCATAAAGTAAAAACTTAAAGTGAATCTATGACTTTCTACCACTAGATGTCACACTAAGTGCACTAGACAAAAGCAAATGCTTCGTGGTCCACACACAATGTGGCCCGCCCACTTTGAAAACAAAGAACAGAGAAGATTGGATTACTACATACAGGAGTGTACTCCACTATATCTTTACATTGAAAATAGTTGTTTGCCGCTATATTAATGCTTAAAATATCATATATATCATGCTTAAGGATGACAACAGTAGAGACATGTTACTACAGAGTCTAGTAGTCTAGTTAGTAACTGTTGCGCACTGTTGGTCACCTTAAAAAACACAATTATGTTGTACAGCCATAACCCCGGAAAAACAATTACATTATATGGGTCTGGCACTTTGGACAGCAATAATGAATTCCAATAATACGCAATGCCATTATGGCTAATTTTGTATTTGGTTCTGCTTTATTGCATCCTTTGTATTAAAGTCATCCATCACAAAGCCTAGCTAGTTCACTCTGAAGGTTAGATGCATGCACATGGGTGCAAATCCTTGCCGTAGTGCTTTGGGGTTTAGTGCAATGGCATGCGTCATGGTATGGAAATACTACATTACTATTAAAGAAAATATATATATATATTTTTTTTTTTACTTATGCTTTAATAGGGTAAACTTATATTCTATATTTACACACATACTTACATACTGTACACATATATATACACTCACATACAAAGGGTGAGACAGGTGCTAAGACATCCAGCTGGAATAGTAAGCTAGCCACAGGAGGAGATATTGACACCACTGAAGTAAATATAGGAAAACTCCTTTCAATGCAGGGAGGGTTCCACCCAAAATCCAGCACCATGAGTCTATATGAGCAACGAAAAGAGGGAGTGTGGGGATACGTGAGTGTCAGAGCCACTATCCAGGAGGAAATAAGAATCATCGGTGAATACATCAGGAAGATGACCCCCTGGGATGAACTGGCTCATTTTAAATGAGAAGAAGTACAGAGGGGGATGAGGGCTCTACCACAGGAGACAAGACCCAAGATGCAGGCTGTGCAAAGATTCCCCTGAGACAGTCCAGCACATAGTAGCAGGGTGCAAGATGCAAGCTGGACTGCCATACACTGAGAGGCATAACCAAGTGGCTGGGATAGTGTATAGGAACATATGTGCCAGGTACAGGTTACAAGTCCCCAAGTCCCAATGGAAGACACCAGCATAGGTGGTGACAAGCAACTGCTGGCTAACCAACTAGACATAGTGATTGTTGACAAAGAGGAGAAGAGGGCAGTTGTGATAGATTGCAAAGTACCAGGGGCTGAAGGAACAACTGGAACTGATGTGGAAGGTGAGGTGTGAATGTGGTCCCAGTGGCAATAGGAGCACCAGGGGCTGTGAACAGCTGGGAGAGTGGCTCCAGCTGATTCCAAATACAACATCTGTGGTCTCTGTCCAGAAGAATGCAGTCCTAGAAACAACTGAGATACTGCGCACAACCCTAAAACTCCCAAGCCTCTGGTATAGGACCCAAGCTTGAGGAAGATATATATATATATATATATACACACACACACACACACATATGGTTTGGACACAATTAATTGGGTATTATTTGCTGTCACTGCATCCTAATTGACGAATATCTTCATTTTTAAACTATTGGAGCAGCTCAACATCATTGCACTTAGCCACCCCCACTGGTCGCTGATTGGTCCACCATTAACAATAGCTGAGCAAACACTAATGCGGTTTCCAGACTATAATCTCAGCAAATATTGATCTGAGAGCAATAGTCGGGCGCCGGTAGGTTTACTATAGATCTAGGTTTAAACAAATACAAATACTGTACAAGTAACAAATACACACATTTTTAATAACTTTCAATTTGCTACATACATTTGCGGCATACATAGATGTTTTATCATTTTGGTAATTTCATTTCAAATAACTTCTGCTCAAATTAGCAGGTGTTATGTTGGTGGGCCTCTGGTAGAAGATTGCCTTGGTAAAAATGCTACTTAAAAAATTCAAATAATTTTTATATTTTGAGATATTCCATATACTGCTGATATACTACAGTATTGTCTACACATACAGTACACCAATAGAACAGCAACATCGTTTCCAAATTCTGTTGACATTTTCCATCTACACGTCTTTTTGATGTCCCACTTATGATGCAACATCCTGTATCCTAGCCAAACCCTTCAGGTGGCTTTCAGGGGAGAAAAAAAGGCATCTCTTTCTTGATAATCCCCAATGTGAGAGTCTGCAGTCAAGCAATACTACAACTGCTTGAAAATGCATCAACTAGAAAAACAGAGGTTGAGCGGGTCTGCCATCTTGTCTGCACAAAGGAAATAGGCGGCGCCTTGAATGTGCCTTTTTGCGATGCATAATTAGAGCAGGCTGGTCGGTTAATTGTTTGGCTGATATGGCAAGAGGAGAGTGAGGCAATGAAGGAGAGGATGCTTGATTCATGACGGTGAACCACCGGTTTGAAGGGTGTCGACTGATAAGACTGCAAGGGTAATTAACAGAAAGAGAGAGGGATGGCGGTGGAAAAGAGAGAGATGGGAGGGAGGGAGACGGTGAACAGAATAAATGTCATAAAACTGTCCCAGGAACCTGTAATGACTTCCAAAAGAATGGGAAAATGGAAGAGCTGGCGTGGAAGTGAGCAGATAAAGACAGGAAGTGAATAAAGAAGACCAATGGAGAAAGAGCGATGATTAAGGGCATAATTTCATTTTATTACACAATGGCGCCTTAGCCAAGGATACCAGCTCAACAAGAATGCTTCTAAATTCACGGACAGTCACGGAAAAAAACAACATCTCCGAATAAAAAGGAGGGCAGACATAGTTTTTGGGGATTTTTCAAGGTCATCGGCCTTGGCCAATGGGCAGTGAACCGATAGCAAAGTCATACAAAGACATTAAAACAAACATTTTGACTTGTGGTTAGACAAAACAAACGCTAACAAAAATAGAACAGCCTTGTACAAAGGACAGACATTATGAGGTAGCAAGGACAGGCTTAGAGAAACAAAGACATTTAAACACCCCATTCCCCTAACTCATTGGGGAAAGGCGAGTTACCCCAAAAACACAATGCTTACTCAAAAGCAAAGAAAGCAACCCAACTACACTTACAGTACTTTGTCTAGACCCATCCTCCGGCTCCTACTAGGGGCTGCCAACCGTAGTGTCAGTAGCTAACTTTGACTCTTGTCGTTAACCAGCGGTGCAGCTTTTGTAATTTGGCTTGTTGTTTGACTTTTGACCCCAGCCCACTTAGTTCACACAAACCCATGGGAGGTTGGGAGTATAGCACCTGACCCTCAACACAATAGAGGGGCCACACATTCCCCAGACAAGGTCAAGGGAGCAATTCTATTTGGGCCCTTATTAGTCTCTTTGTCTCTGTGTCTGTCAGCTGGTCAAGTGTTCCCTCACCGTTTTAATAAACTGTTAGCCTCACATGACATGATAACCTAGCACCTTTCATTGTAACAGCTCTGAGAAGCACACACAAACAAACAAAATAGAAATAACTTGCAATCTTTCATTTCATACTTCTCTCTGCCTATATACCTCTCCATAACCCTAAAGCATTACCATGCATTCTTTCTCTCCTTTGTGTCACGCTCTTTCCTTCCTTTGAGTTTCCAACCAATCAATCTCTGTCTATCTCTTGCGCTCCTTCTGCACCGAGTGCAGCCAATCAGTTCCTCATAATCTCCTAACCCATCGCCTTTTTGTTAACCTACCAATATGGCTTTCCCCACAGGAGCCAATAATGGCAGTGTGGTGAGGCTTGAGAACCTTCTGGAATTGGCGCCCAGGTGCTCCAGACAAGATAGGCTGGCTGGTCTTGGTCACTGGCTTACAGACACAAGGCCACAGATGGACACAACTAACCCCAGGTGCTAACAATGAATTTGAGAAGAGACAAGGGCCACATGTGGCCTTGAACAGCATCTAGGCAAAGAGGTAGAAGAGGAATGTGGGAACTGAAAGAGGGAGAGAGAGAGAGAAAGATTGCAGATTGCAGATTAATCACCCCACATATGAAACAATACAGACTTCTGTTACAGACATTTCCCACAGTGAATTAAAAAAATGCTTTTATTAGGGGTGAATGCAATTGAAATAACTCTTGTTATTGATTTCTTGGCACTTTACGGAATTTATCATCTTAAAATAATTGCTTAATAACGAATAAAGCAAAATTTAAAATTATTTCATTTTAACATTGCTGGAGGATGAGCCAGTGAGTGCCAAGCTCATTGATGTGTTACAGGAGGTTGTAAATCAGCTAAAATGCCTGTCTCTTCAAACAGCAGACATCTTTGGCCTGTCATAACTGTGACATGTGCATGCTGTGAAGTCAGTAAACAGAGGAAACTCCCAGCATGCATTGTGCCTGGCAAGAGTGTAATCACTGGTCATCAAAACTGCACAGAGCTGTTCGAAACTGAGCAGATGTAAAAAAAAAGAAAAAAATATATCAATTCTATCCAATATTCTCCATTAACAGCTATCTCCAGAATTCTCATTTGAAATCAGTGTTACAAAACTATCTCACATTATTCTACCCCCCCCCCACAAGAAAACATACATTTTAAACATACAGTAAAGCTGGGTTTTGAGGAGCGTACTGTATGTTTAGTATGTAGTTACACTGGAACAAACTGGGCCACACTTATTGCACAGGCACCAACAAAAAAATTGTTTGTCAGCCAAGTCTAGCCGAGACAGAATAGTGTTCAGGGTTACGTTCCACCCAATCAGTACACCAGCTGATCTCACTAATGTGATCCTCCCTGCCTGGTTGAAGATGTAGCTAATCAGTCAAATCAGCTTGTGAAGTGATTGGTTGAGGCATAAATCGACAGACTCCAGGGTCTCCATGTCACGTAGCTGAAACCACTGGTGAGACAGCAGCTGTCCCACAGACAGCCTGCCAGGCCCAGTGACATGTGTCACTGAGACAGTGGGTTCAAATAGACCCTAGCGGCTTAACGTGTTGCAGCTGAAAAGCAACGCAGTCTCATGGTGGCACAGATCCACAATAGCTCGAAGGTCATTGGTTCAATTGTATCTAACTGCAACAGTGTCCTTCAACCTCCATAACTAAGGTTTGGAATTTGATCAAACTGAACTGATTTAGTTGGAACTAAATCGAAGGAGTTTGAAGTGACCATTGAAAGGATTTTCTAAATAATTGTATTTTATTTTCATAATTATTCTGTTATTCTTACTGTAAACGGACAATTGATTGGATTCATTGTGACTGTAGTACCATGCTTACCTGAAGGGAAAAACGGGTTAATCTAAAGGGTTACAAATAAGACTAAATTAATCTAAAATGTTAAAAATAAGACTAAACTTAACAGCGAGGCTATAAACTTAGCAGTAAATTAAACACTAAAGGTTATCCTTTTAGTTTAATTTACTGCTAAGTTTATAGCCTCGCTGTTTACCTGTGTAAATAAAGAAAATGAGAGGTTATTCAATAGGAAATAAAATACTGCCTATAAATCTAAAATATGGTTAAAATACAATACAGTATACAATACAATAATAAGGTTCAACCTAAACGTATATAACTATTTCATTATTACAATCAAAAATAAATTCTAACTGATAAAGATTTAAAAGGGTATATAAATGTGTGTTTGTGTGTTGTAATACCTGTTCATTTTGTATTTTTATTGTAGTAAAGTGATGACTTTATAATCAAAGTTGAGTTTAAAGTCTGGTTTATTGCATTACACCACTCCCACCGAACCTATAATTTGCCCAGTAGCAGAAAAAATTAAGTATAGGTACACAAGTGCTACCATACAATCCTATAATATACAGTATTATACCTACTAAAGTCAGAGTTTTGACCAACTAGTTTAATGAATTAACTGTAACTATAAAGAATCAGTGATTTGTTGGTTCTACGTTGGTACAATGTTGATAGTGTATCAAATATGTGTATAAACGCTAAGAAGGAGCAACGGTAGCCTATATCTGAATGTTCTGCTGTGGTTGCTGCTGCGTTGCAAACGCTCATCTCTCTGACTTCTACACATCTATTCTCATTTATTTCTACGTCATTGCACATGTAACATTAGGGAGGGTCCCTCTCCACTGTTGTTTTGCTTCTAAAAAAAATAAAACCTATCTCTAACAGTCGTTTCTCTGCTTCTCTCATTTGTTCCCCAGTGCCAACCGACTCCTGTCCACTTCCCCATTAATCTGTCTGTCTTCGTCGGTCCTGTCTCTCATTGCCACGTTCTCCCTCTTTGTGTCTTTTATGTTTCACACATCCCATTCCTCCCCAGCCCACCCCCACCCCACCAAATCCTCTTGGATCCCAGGCAGGTAAGCAGGCCTCTGCTGTGGACTTAATGAGCTGAGGAAGGGGCCCTGCTGGAAGAGACCGGCGTGATCACTGTTCTCATTTAGGGCCTGGTCTCGCTTCACAGGGCTCTGAGATAGGCCGGCAAGAGGGAGGGGGTGATGGATAGACAGCGGATAGAGAGAGGAGCCGGGAGAGACATCACAACAGAGATGTAGAGGTCTGAGAGATGGTAAAATGGGAGTCATGGAGTGTGGTGAGAAGAGGGTGAATCTTTTATTTCTGAAAAATTGGCGTACAAGCGAGTGAAGATAAAGGGACAATTTATTTATTTCTATTGTTGATTGTAAATAATATATTTTTTAATACAATTATCCATTAACGCTAGTTTTACCAAATGTAATCCAAGCTGTAAATATATACTGTAATGCCTTAAATATATTGTAAATAAATGGGCATAGACCATGTCATTGTGAAATGTTTCTTTCTGTAAATATCGATGTTGCCTTGGAGGAGAATCAAGTTATTTACTTGCTTAACATATGGGGGAGCGCAAAAGAAACACATTGTCAATTGACCATTGCCAAATTAGAAAAGAGGAATGTCAAACATTCAGGACCGCCCTTTAACCCTTGTGATGTCCTTAAAAGTATCGTATTTGGCCACCCGGCATGTATGTATTTAGTTGTTTATTAATTATTTATTTATGTATTTGTTGTTTTTTCGTGCTTTTTAACCCTCCTGTTGTTCTAGGGTTTCAAACACACACCTTGCTGTGCCAGCAGTGCACGTCTGTGTAAGTTGTAGAATTAGGTTTAGCGCCTTCTATCTGCCACAAAGAGCTAGTGATTTGGGTCATTTTGACCCGGAGGACATCACAAGGGTTAAGGAACTAATCAACTCCATCAATCAGCTGTTCTGCTCATGTCTCCCAATGTCATCACTGGTGTCCACTAAACTGAGCTCTCCATATAGTAATGACATAAACAGTGGATAGTTACTTCTATCCTGTTCAGCCGTTTCAATGTTTTTCTGTTTTTCCACCACTATTTGCTCCTAAGCAGGGCGTATAAGAACTTACACATGGTAGATTGGTTGGGTGCCATAAGGTGGGTGGTGTGTGTCTGTGTGTGGGTGCATGTGTGTGTGAACATACACACTCTCAATATAAAAACACATTTCTCTATTTGTGAATGATTTGGACAAGCTGACCATGAAACACAAGCTGGTGTGCTTAAATGTCATTGTGTGCCTGCATGAAATATATAGTGCACTTCTGTATATGACCTTTGACATACTACTGCATGTGAAACCTGGTACGGATTCACTGCTGAGAGAGCTGATACAGACAAAGAAAGTTGCCATTCAATAAAAATTCAAAGCATACTGTACATAAGCAGTATAGGTAGATTATCTTGTCAGGTTCTCTATTCTGTAATAGCAAATTGTTATTATATATATGTGGGAAGACACTGTAATATGGTTGTTTAGTAATTTAGGCAAGTCATGGAAAATATGTACACCAATAAATTCCTACTTTCCAACCACAACATTGGTTTGAGTTTCAAACTCTTGAGTTAAAAAAAGAACATCAACAATTCTGTCTTTCGCCATTTAAGTCGTGTCCTTGAGTTTTCAACCCAGACAAACCCACAAGCTTGTTCAGACAAGAGAATCTGTGTTTAGGAAGATAAGAAATAAAGAAACAAAGCCCCACAGACAGAGTTTGTGTTGTTCTAAGAGCTTACTGAGGCTCGTTCGCGGGAGTGTTGAAACTCTGTTGTTTTCCCCAGCGATCTGTGATACGCTCGTCTATATGCTTACACCAGAGAGGGGATCTGAGGAGGACAGAGAGAGAGTGGAGATATGAGGCGGACATATTGGAGAGGTTGAAAAGAGGACATTGGGGAGAAATGGATAGCACAATTGATTTTCAATCTAAATACAGTAAAGTACATCGTACAGGGTTTGGAAATGTGTATTGATACAGGCTTTTATCAACTGTTGATTTGACTATATCTGTTGCCAGCGGAAATAAACAATTCTGTGCGATTAAACTCAACTTCAGGTGAATCATTTGTGTGCTATTTTAAGTGCTGTTTTCCTGGGTGAAATGTGTCCTCACTTAACTGCGAGCCAAAGCTGTACATAAATGTGGGTGAAGGAGATAATTATCTCCCAGGGTGACATTGTCTCCATCCAGAGCGATACCTGGACTAGGGTCATTTATGAGCTGACCTGGGGTTGGATACCAGGAAGTGATTCACCTGGACTGTGGTGCACACCTGCATTACGTGAATGGTGATTGATGGGATGTCTTGTTAGAATAATCTTGGTGGGGCGGCCCTGCGAGCAAGTATTAACTCTTGCCATACCGTTTCTATGACCTTACCTAACCAGTCCTCTGTGTGGCTGCTCTCTCTACATGCATCAGGATCAACGTTTAAAACTACAATGCACTTTTATGATTTTATAAAACAATAATTCCTATATGAAATCTTTCTAGACAAAATAGTAACTATTACAATCTTGTTCTTTGTTCATTTAATTTGTATGATTGTTGTCTTATATGGACTATGTTGACTCTGTATCTTGGGGCTCAATAAAGAGATATACTGTATAGGCTACCACACAGCATAATGTATATAAGTACATTTTTTAAAGTCACCCAGAAGTGCTACAGAAGACATGTAAACTGAAAATCCTATTGCTAGTTATCTCTTCCTATATTCTGTCTGCGCTGTGTGCATGCGTGTCTATGCATGTTTTAAGTGTTTATGCTGATGTAACCCTTTACATGTGTTGTGATACATTATGCAGACAGAATGTGTGTGTGTGGTTGTGTACAGTATGCTCTTCTGCTCCAAACGCTTTTCATTTTCTAATGTACCTCCTACCTTCTTCTCCCATCTCTACTCTGTCCTTTCCACTTGCCCCCCCCTCGTTCCTGTGAGCAGAAAACACTGTATATTATTAAGAAAAAAGGTGGGCAATTCTAATTAATTGAGTGATTTGTAAATAATATGTAGCCTGCACTATGTTGTAAACACATGGTTTGATGTTTTACCTTGTAAAACTTGTTTCAAAGTAGTTTAAATATGTTCCCAAAACAGTGTTTCCACTGTATAACATCATATTTAATTTCATTACACCAATAAAGCACTGATGAAGAGGTTTATCAAGTAGAATCCCACCCATTACTCCATTATTTAGTCCTAACCTTTAAGAATTGGGAATGTATCAGAACTTAATCGTTTATTCAGACAATTAAACTCAAACCACGTGAGGGTATCCGAGGGCTTTCAAAGCTAAGAGTGAATTAAGATGTTCCCCGTTTATAGGTTACCTATCACATCCAGGACATTGAAAAAGGTGCTGTACTGCCCGTGCATACGCAATCATTTATTTCAGATAGTATCTGCATGCACAAGCACAGATTGTCAAGACAGCTGTACATTTACATTGACACACTTACATTCATAAGGCAATCCGGCTTCATTTTAGCCCTGAGAATTGAGTGTAAGTACAGAGAAACAGAAAACACTCCAGGGAAAATTACTGTGGGAAAAGAGCGAAGATGGATTGAGAGAGAGATGGAGAGAGGCGAGATATATATTTTTACAAAATGAGAACTAGTGAGAAAAAAGGCAAGGGAAAAGAAGCGAAGAACAATAACAACACACAGAAATAAAAACAGATTGCAAAGACATGAGATCCTCCTGGAAGCCTAGCCAGAACTTGTTTTCCCAAACAACAATCATTTGTCCACAAATCAAAATAAACAAGTACTCATGGGTAGAAAGAGATTCAATCACTTTTGAATTACGAAAACCAACATGGAATTCCCTTTCTCTCTTTTGTTTTCTTGAAACAAAGCATGTTATCCCCAAACATCTGTAACCTGCAAGGCCCCACTCTATCACAGAGCTCACACCACTTAGATTTCAGGAGTTGAGCAGGTGGATGTAATTTATTCATTTTTATGTGGAAAATGTCTCGCTTACTCATGCTCCGATAGGGTGATGGAAGGTATTGGTAGTCTGTCTTAACTGTACATTAAGAGAGTATGTCATTGCCCTTGTGGTTGAAACCCGCCTTACAAAAATGTTTCCCACACCCAAGTGCTGAAAGCTCTCGCTTTCCTCTACTCCACCCCATATAGGCTCATATCTTTTGTACCTCTCTGCCTACAGTTGTGTGCAATATTCATTCACAGTTGAGTTTCACAAACAATGAGCTTGGGGGGAAAGGATGTATTACTCTGGGGGAGCTGTAACCCAATCGGAGTGTAAAAAGTTTAGTATAGTTTTTTTAGAGTATTACTATAAATATTAGTGGTTTCTTCCCCTTCCTTCCGTATTTACCCACTTCATTCGATGGATGACTGGGGGATTTGTGACTCATCTTAAAGCATCCAACTTCCATTACTGGATTTTAACATAATGTTTTGGTTTATTACATAGTGCAAGGACAAACAATTAAATCATTTGTACATTCTTAAAAAGGTATCATTTTATACTATACCTATTTTCGTGTATGGACCACTCACATTCCTGCACAATCACTCAAATACATTCACACAAATAAAAGAGTTAGCAAGAAAAGTGTTTAAAGAATGTCACTGTTTCTATGACAGGTCATTTTTGGGAATCTAGCAATCTTAACGGTTTTTCTGCACAATTAAGGCAAATAGCATGCAGTCAAAGAAATTACTAAATATATAATTGGTTTTACAAGGTTTACACAACAAAACTCTCAAAAGGTCTTGTCTTAATCATCCAACCACAGCTAAAAAAATGCTTACAACTCATTCTCACAATGGAGCCAATTATATGTTTATTGATGCATGGAGAAAAGAGGAATGACCATACAGTCCTCTGATTGGTTAGATTGTAATTTAAATCACTGACTGATTACGTAGTTACCTGAGGGCTGCATTCCAGTGCAACACACCACCGGTGGCCTGCTGACCTCTCTGTGTGAGTGCGTGTGTGTTTGAATTGGATGAGGCTTACTGTTAATTTATGGTAATTAGTCATGGAATGACTGTGTGTGTGAAAATGTACACCCAGGAGACAGGAGATTGTTATTAACATTAAAAACATTTTTATTTGAATATTTTATAGTATTGCCTTTTACAGTATGTGTAAAGCTTCTAAAGTAAATAAGATACCTTTAGAAAATCTATTACAATTTACATAGTTAAGTAAAAATATAACCAATATACATTAATGAAGATGATGTGGTTAAAATAATAAATGGTTGTACGCTGACCATGAGAGAGCAAAGAGAGAGCACAAGTGATTTATTTCTGACCCATGACCTTTTCTCAGAGTGACAGAAGTTTGGTCATGTGTCTGAGATTGGCTGAAAGGGCCTGAAGGTCAGGTCATTTTAACGTGGGCGCCGGTATTCTATTAACCTGACATGCCAGATGAATTGTTGTCCACAACTCCATCTGGGGAGCCGTCCATGGGAACTGTTTGTTTAGGGCGGTTTCTTTAATAAATATCTTGACAGTTTATTGGTTAAACCATTTGTCTGTCATCGTAACATCAACCAATATGACTTTGTAGGAAATTCAACTTTTGCCAAAACCAGTTGGGAGTAGAGCGAAAACAACTTTTCCGTCTAAAAAAGCCTTCAATGCTGTTTATTCTATTTTCAATGAAGATATAGTCTTCAGTTTATATGAAACTGACGATATAGCATCATCTACATTAAGCTTTTTAGGATCCGCCATTGTTATTGTCAAGTTTCCAAGTCGCTTTCTCTGTCATCTCACCTACACCACACCCATAGCAATAACGAAAACGCTGATATGAAAGTTCAGATGCTACTCAGATTACAGCCGCAATGATTCCCTGCCTTTCCAGACTGATTCTTATGGCAAAATTAAATTGAAGCTCGCGAGATCAGGATGGTCTCGCAAAGATAGTATTCTGTAATTGTGTTAATTCTGTATTCTGTTCTGAAAAATAATATTAATGTTCTGAAATATCAAAATGTAATTGTGTACCAAAATAGATAGAATATGTCTGTAAATTTTTAACCCTTCTGTTGTCCTCCAGGTCAAACTGACCCAACGCACTAGCTCTTTGTGGCAAATAGGAGGCGCCAATTTTAATTATACAGATTACACAGACGTATGATGTGCAGTGCCGGAACATCTGTTTGCCGGAACATCTGTTCTGGCCAGCTTTTAATTAGCAACATACTGTTAGGTTATGTTTTATGTTATAGTGTTCTCCTACTTTGTATGGTGTTGGATTTTACTTGTTTGCATTGATTTTCTGTACAGCACTTTGTGACCTATTGTCTGGGAAAGGTGCTCTATAAATACATTTTACTTACTTACTTACTTACTTACTGCTGGCACAAGAATGTAGTGTTTTTGAAACTCAACAGGATGGTTAAAAGGCACAAAAAACTAACAAATTACACGTAAATAAATAAATAAATAAATAAATAAAACAGCATTGACAATAAGAGAACTACACAGATGGTGCCATCTTCTGTCAAAACAAGATAGTGCGTTAGCAACAGGAGGGTGACAGGATAGTTAAGAAACTCAATTCAATTGAAGTATGGAAAAAAAAACATACTACAAAATACTGTGAGGGCATATTTTGTAGCTAAAACAGCTAAAGTAGAGTGTTTAAAAAACAGTGTCATTTTATCTAATGCAAACTCAGTGAACAAATTCAACTCGAAGGTGTCTTGAAGAATTTCCATGTTGATAGCTTCTGAATTTGGAATGTAAGTTTTAAATCCTGCAGGAATTATTGTATTTGACATCTGACTGCATCACCAATGACTAGACATAAGACACAAGAATGTTCACATAGTGAGAACATCTATGTTAGATATTATTATGTGAACATATAAATAATACGAATATCCCTCCTCCTCAATTGAGGGTTAATCAGTGAAATCAGCCAGTGTTGTAATTAGAATGTGTGATCAGACACAGATGCAAACAGGTGCCATGTATGAATATAAACATAGTTTTGATTGATAGGTCAGCTATATGAGAGACAGCCATAGAGCCTGGCTGGGCTTCACGAATATATGTCACCATGGTGATTTCTGTCTCTAAAGAGATATCATAGAGGCTGTTCTTAAACACAGCAGGAGAATATTATGTTGGTAATAACCTTTTGATAACAATCAATTTAAAACGCCCTGTAAATACATGTAATAACTTCCATAACCTATGGTGCCATACCGTATATGATCACAAGGTAAACTTTATTATTACATAATGTCCTTCACTCTTGCCTTTCTAGTGTTAAGCAGGGTCAGAGGAACAGGGCCCTTAGATGGAGATTTTCTACAAGAAGACTTGCTGCATCAAAAGAAACTTTCATCTCGTCCCTATGTGCTTAAAACCCCTTATGCCGAGATACCAAAAAAAAAAAAAAAGTAAATACCCGCAAAGAATTCCTAAATTTAGTTTCTTTCTGCACTGCCTCCATGTCCCCTGTTAAACCTGTCATCTGTGCTGCCCTGTGAGAAACGTAGATGATAAGGAGCTTCTGTTTCACTGAATGCAAATCAATTTCCAGATATTTTATGCCTGGGCTCCTTTTACAGTTGACCCGAGGCTGGGACTGAATTGCAAGGGAGAGGCCATTCAGTAGAATTCAATCTTCTTTCTCACATGTGGTCATTCAGTGTGTCAGCAGAAATACCCCAGGGCTCCCTCTATCTCTCTCCCCCTCTCTCTCACTCTCTCTCTTTATGCCTGTAGTGCTGTTATACTGCTGTCTTTAGCATACCCATTCTCTTTTACTGCATTTGCTCCAAAATTTACACCAGTGAGATTTAACCCATTCAATGCCTGTGTTATTGTGCCTTACCCTGCACTTTTAAATATATATGTTTCTATATAGTACAGGGCCATTGTCTATCGAAATGCATAAATAGATACACCCACGACACATATGTATAGGGACAATACTGTCAGACAGACACAGAGAGAATTATCTCTCTCTCTCTCGGTATATTGCTAGATGCACAAAGAATTGTGCAGAAGAAGCGCAACTTATCTTTTTCATCTCGTCTTCTCTGTTTTAGAGCTCGCTCAGATAGCCAAATAAGACACACATTTGTTCCTTACACACACACACATTACCATCTAAACCGTGCAGTTCATTTAGCAGAGAGAGAGAGAGAGAGAGAGAGAGAGATAAGAAGAGTGGTATTTACCTTAGAAAACAAAAATGGACAAGAAAACTCAATAGATGAGTACATTTAGTAGGCTTTTGGGTGTGCATGTGAGTTTAAATAAAGATTGCCAATGAAAAACCTAAGCCTAAAACCTGAAGGAAGACTAATTAGATGTGCCAGGTTGGCAATGTGTGTATATGCATGTGTGTGTCTTGGGGGGGGTGGGGGACAAGAAAATAGAGGAATTGGAACACATTTTTACACAATAGCAGAGAGCCATCCATATCCCCTATGGGATACTTACATTTACATTTCATTCAAACAAGGGATAGTGTGATTCAATCTATATGCAGCCAGATGGAACAAAGAAAAAGAGGGAGGAAGGAATTCAAGAATGGAAGGAAAAGTTTTGCATTTGTAAGGAAAAGCTAACAGGAAAAAAGCAGATACCTCATGCTAATTATCTTAATCACACATGAATGCAAATAGATTGGACGGATTAGGATAAAACACACAGATCGTTGAGAAAACCCCTGTGGAACTTTGTCTCCTTGCATCTAAATGGAAATGCTCTGTAGCCTATTGCTAACAAACTGTTTTGGTGCTGTATATAACTTTTTAATGACTGTGTGCTGTGTATCATGGAAAGTGGCGAGAGCTGGGGACACAAAGGAACAGAATGAGACACCTTAGATCATTCCAACATGAATACAAATGGATAGAGCATAAATTAGTATGTATAAGACCTGAAGAGCTTTCAGAAAACATTCTTGAACTTTCTCTCTTCCGGATTAGTTTACATGCCAATGTAGTGTGATGTGAAAATGGACCAGGTGCAAAAACATGGCAGCTAGCTTGATGTCATCACTTACACCTAAGGTAATGAGGATATTGGACGAATACCACTATGGGATGGGTCAGACAACAAAGAACAAATAAATAATATTAGATGTAAACTGAACATCAGCATTGGGCCTCTGGTTTGTAAAGAGAACTCGTGTACATCATTGCATGGAAGAAAATGAGGAATGACAAGAGTGCACATTGCACCATGGGAAGTGCCAGGAGTAAGAAAGGGTGGAGAAAGAGACATCCCAAGATGTTTAGTCTAATCCAACATGAATACAAATGGATGATAGACATGCAAATGCCTCAGGAAACCCTCCTGACAGCAGGGAGATTAGTCAACATAAAGCTTACTGGATCACTATGATAAACATAGCAGTGCTGGGGTTTGGGCATCGTCACAACGTTCATTTATGGCCCCAAGCCCAAAGAGTCTCAACTTCACCACAAGCTGTTGTCAGTTTAAACCAATGAAAAACAGGAGAGAGTACCCAGGGTGCATGTTGCATCATGGGAAAGGGGAGACTGAAAAAGACTAGCACAGAGGATGGGGACTTGAGCTCAGTAATACATGAATGCAAATGTGTGAAGATCCTTTAGACTCTACAATCTTCCCTTAAGAATTCCCCTAGATTCCATTTAAGTCAGAACTAGGAGAAATCCAACCTCCTACTCATGTACAAGAAAGAAAAACAAAACATTTTAATCGGGTAATGCATACGATCTCACTGTACGCATACGATTTCACTGCAAAAATGTTTTTACTTGAAAACACATCGATTTGCTCTTTTAAGTACTCAGCTTTCATGGCAGAGTATAGTGTTATGGTAACACACTTGTTGCGGCAACCTGTTATCTAATAAAATGTACCACTCATTTGATTTAACTACTCAAGAGCTAGCTGTCAGATGTCTAACCATCTAGCAACTGTATACAATATGAATGTCTTTGCTACAGTATGTACATAATAATAATGAATCATTATCAACTGAACCCACCTCATCCCTCCCCCCATCTCCCTCACCAGCTGCCTTCATGACACCCAGAGCTGGATGACTCTAAACGCCCTTAAACTAAACAACAAGACTGAGGTCCTGCTCATTGGCTCCAAATCCACTCTCCCCACACAAGACAACTCCAGCCTGAACATTGCCGGTCTCTCC
>JAODUG010000020.1:2675454-2688390 GCA_027564795.1 Aphredoderus sayanus | reverse complement strand
ATGTTTTTGTGTAGTCTTGTTAACACTGGAACTGGGATTAAGGATTGCATTACTGAATTGGAACACTGATTATTAAAGACTGATGTTAAACTTGACTAGAACCTGTATGTAGTATAGCCATACAATAGTCTGGGAAAAGGAAGAACGTATCTGCAGTTCTAGTATTTAGAGCTGTATAGATTATATGGATTGGACTAAAATAAATGCTGTAGATTATATGTATCCCACTGGAAATTATTATTATGAGATGTGTCTATTGTAAATATTGAAAGTGGGATTAAATGACAAAATAAACAAGAAGTGGGAATAAGATAAGTAGGATGTATTGACTTGAGTGGGATTAGATATATCTGTATAGATTATGTAGTCCTACTACAAATGATAATAAAGACCGACCTGACTGTCGAGGCCAAGCAGCAGCAACATGATGAAGAAGAGAATGGCCCAGAAGGTGGGCAGGGGCATCATAGACACAGCCTTGGGGTAGGCAATGAAGGCCAGGCCTGGACCTATACACATGAAGGAGTGGGGAAGGGGGTGTAGAAAGAAAAGGGGAGGAAAGAACATTAGAAGCTCATCATTGGCTCATCTGATCTGTGTCACAAACAGCCCTGACCAATAGTGACACAGAACCAGATTGAAATGTGTGGAGAAGCCTACCATACTCCGGGCCTGTGTACTGTATGTGAGTGTGTGTGGTAGTAATTGTAATGTAGCAATATTCTTACTTAGATTTACATTTACATTTACATTTACTTTTACATTTACATGACAACTTTACTATATGTGAATGTGAATTAAATGAAATAACTGACTGGAATAAAACTACAACTAATTACTTATGTACTGTAACTGGAAGGAAATTGTATTGTGCTAAAATTGTATTGTATTGGATATGTTTGTGTATTGAGCAATCTGCAGCAGCCTTTTAATAAACTCCCAGAGAAAAGGCTGCTGTAAAACACACTGCAGTATGCTAGAGAACACAGCAGAGATAAGTTAAGACAAGAAATGAAAACACTGAAGATATAACAGTCCAAATATGTGAAATCTCTTAAAACATTTGACAAATATAAGACATACTTAATTCACCTAGCCAGGCAGCCAAAAGCCTCAATTGTTAAGGGTTTCAACCACAAGTTAAGTTAAATTAAGGATATGGTGATATTCCAAAATTCAAAATTCCATTTCACATCCCTTAAAATATATTAGAAAGGAGGGATGCAAAATGGTGGCAAATCCGAACTGGGACATCAAGAAAAAGGTACAGTACAAAGGTTTTGCCTGGGTCCAGTTTGACATTAAAGTGTCACCTGTTCAGCAAAAGTCAATAAACAAGAAAACAGTCAAAACAGCAAAACATTGCAGTGTAAAGTCAAATAGATTGAGTTTAGGTAGTGAATTATGACAAGGCATCCAACCAAACACAGCGTTGACTTGGAAAAAAGATTCCTCCATATGATGGTTTGAAAATGTACTAAAGCTAAGATATGACACAAAAGGCACTAGCCGTTGAGCTGTCAAAGCTGTCACTTGTACTGTAGGCAGATAAGTACAATACATTTGTTTAGCTGCAGGGTATTAGGATCTATTCATGTGTAGTGTATGTCTTAACTTCTCCTCTCTGCTTACCTGGCTAACTAATCTTACCTTCGACTGATCGTGTGCAATAAAATAGACACCTGTTGGACTGACATCAAAAGTTGGTGATGATCGAGGTATTTCCAGGAGGCTTCCATCTTTGTGCACCTGATCCTTCGAAGCTTAATGGCTCAGCTGGAGCATGAAGGCTAGCTGCTCTTTGAAGGTCATGTCACAATGACATGACACTGGGTCAGATGATTTTATATTGGCATTTACAGCTTCAATAAGGATGTAGTACGGCAAATCATTATGGGGAAAGAAGTCAAACAATGGTGCAAGGTACTTCCAAATCACGATAGTTGTCCATCTTTGCTACTCAACATGAATGCGTAGGCCGTCATAGGATTCAGGCTCAAGCAGGTTCTGGGGCTTTAAACTAGCTCTTACTAAAGCAGTCACAAAGCACATCAAAGATAATTGATCTAATGGCGCCCTTAAGGTTTTCTTCCATCTTGCCATTAACACCAAACCACACACAGATACAGAACTTCAGAGGTTCAATGATCTATTTGTAAAGTTCGGTCGTTCACTGTCCACCAAGCTATAGCTGTATTAAGAAACATAACTACTACAAAGAATAATCTCAATCAAAGGTACCTCATCTACCAACTGACAAATATTTTCAACACTATTTAAGATAGGAAACACCCAAATACAGCGTGCATCACTAGCAACTGTGCTAAGGCAGAACATGTACAGTACAGGTTGTTGACAACATTGAGAGCCAAAACGGAGAACTTAAATACAATGCAACACATGTATTTGTGTTTTCAGTAGCCATGCAATGCATAAAATTAATCAAAAGACTGTCACAATTGTCTTGGTTATAAACTCTGACTTGAACTCTCAAGTCATACCCTGCATGCCCACCATTGGTTATGGTGGTGAACTCTCAGCCAAAAGGACTTGGGGTCGATCCCCGACATGACTGGCCTAGCTGTAAGCATCTTTGAGCAACATTCCTAACCCCTTGCTTACAGTGTCACTGTGCTGTTACTGTAAATATATTTGGATCAAAGCATCTGCTAAATGACCTAAAGCCTGTGACAAAAAGCAACAACCTCTCGTTGCTGTGTTTACAAGCTCAACATCTCCAATAAACCACCCTGTCAAACCGACTCTGTGGCAATATCATGCTGGCAACATAGCTGCCCTCTGAATCACCTCAAATCCCGCTAACGTCAAGGAGTGTTTGATTGCAGAAACTGCTATTTTTCGATGCCGTCGTTATTTATTTTTTTTACATTCAAATGAATCGTTGAAGCCATTCAGTTCCAAATAGCGATTCACTTCAGAAATGCAATGCCGTTCCAAATTGGTGGAATTTCATCACTATCCATTCCACACTCAAATATTGCTCTTGCTGTTTTTTCCCTTTGTAATTATTGTTATTTGGTTGAACCAGGCAAGCAGCGCCCACCACCGCTGCTGCCACCAGAACCCTCATACCTGACTCAGCCACACTGGCAATGTCCACACCTTGCTCTTGTGCCATGAAGCCCAGGACGGAAAATATTGCGAAGCCAGACACAAAACTGGTACCACTGTTGAGGGCTCCCAGCAGCATACAGTCCCTATGTCACACATATGTCATGAGGAGGAGGAGTGTTAATGAACACACAAGGATCCCCGACCCGCCCCTCCCCTCCTCCCTCCTCGCTCGCCCCTCTCCCTTCCGCCGCACCCCGCAGAGTGGACACCTCACCTGTAGCAGTTGTATTTATATTTGTTGTAGCTCCCCAGCGACGTCATGGCACCCAGGCAGATGGCGTAGGAGAAGAAAATCTGGGTCCCTGCGTCGATCCACACCTGTTGGGGAGGGACAGGGGGAAGGTGTTATGGAGAGAAAGGCTAAGGTTACTCCTTCATGCTATTCCTAACTGGAATGTTCAACGGGAAGAAGCCTCCAGAAGCTATTATTTGGACTGGTTAGGTGAAGATGGGGTTGATGTGACAGTCATTGTATGTACATTCAAGATAGTTGGGGAATTAAAAAACACAATTTCACAGGCTTGTGAAAAACGATGTGATAAAACGTCAGAATCATTGTGGTGAGGATGAATGGTGATGACATTACAGTATGTTCTTGCATGAGCTTCATGATTTGAAACCACAACACATCCTTGACCGTTGATGTTGGAAGTTAAAATATTCGTCTGCATTTCCAAATGGTATTGATTGTATCATAATTCACTAAATAAATGTATGAGGATACATATCTTACAATAAGGCAGAGTATATATGGAAGGTAACAGGTAGCCATAGTGCATGGACAGACAGAAACTAATATAGTACTGTTTGATTCAGGCAGAGTGAGGGGTACCTACCTCGGGGTCACTAAGGCGAGCTAGATCTGGGTACAGGTAAAACTTGATACCCTCTGAAGCTCCTGGCAAGGTCACACCACGAACCAACAGCACGATAAGCATGACGAAGGGAAACGTCGCTGTGATGTACACTACCTGTAGGAATCACAGGTATACAGTGGTCGCCGTGGTTACAGTCTGTATCGCAACTGTATTATACACAGGCGGTGCTCAGCTCAATTTCTTACACTGAGATTATAGTCTGAAAACACTGTTCACAATAGTGTTTTCACAGCCACCCCGCTGGTGGACTACTCAGCATGGCTAAGTACGATGACGTTGAAGATAAGTGTAAAAATTGTGATAAAGCTAGAAGAAGCGATCAAAACAGTTGTAGCAATGACGATTGGTTAAAGGCTGTCCAATAGTTTCAGTATGAACCCAAGATCTACACCTAGTAGGAGGCGATGACAGTGAACACTTCCCAATGGAGCATATCCAGATCCTATTCACAAAATTACATTTTGGGTCTGGTTACACCAGGCTATTAAACACTGGCACAAATGTCAAGTTACAGTAAGTAATGGGGGGTAATACAACTTGTCTGTTTTATAAATCAGCAAAATAGTTGGAGCAGCATACAGTAATTCCCTGAGTTGCTGTGTGTTTACGCCAGAGAGCTTAAATCAAGCCAGAGCAATCAATGAGTGGGTGTTAGGCTATAAAATGTGTCTGGAATTGATTGAGCAGTAGAGCATTGCTGTTGAACTGAAGTGAGTTCAACAGCTTGAGTATTTATTTATTTACTATCACAGCTTGAGTATTTATACTGCATAGATTTTACAGTATTATAGGAATTTTTAAAAAGTATGAAGTGAGTAATTACTTTTTTAATTTTATTTATTTTGTACAGCATTTTAAAAGGACAACACACATTTTTTGTACACTATTGTTTTCAATTATATAAAATTGTTCTTTCCTAAATATTGACAAATAAATCCTAGTTTATAGATAATGAATATACGGTACAAAAAGTAATATATATAATTAACATTGTTAACGTGTTTAAAGACATTACACACACACAAACCCTACCTTGCCAGTAGACTTGACTCCCTTCCATATACAGAAGAAGCAGATGACCCACACAGCCAGGAGACAGAGTGCCAGGTCCCATTTAATTGGCCCCATATCCTCAATACCACTAGTGATGCCCAGCACATTGTGTCTGCAACACAAACACAGACACTCACTCAGTCAGGTAAGAGACTAGTGAACTAGTGATGTCTTTATGTGAGCTTTGCCTTTTTAACAGAGATACGTACTCCCAGAACTCAGTGACGGGGGAGGTAAAGTTGGTCACATTTGCGGCCAGCCACAGTGTTTTGTTCTTGCGGTACGTGTCTTCAACACAGCGCTCTGTGTTCCATGGCTGGTTACACTTGGCCCAGGGCAGCTCTGGCTGGAAACACTGAGCCCACACACACACACACACACACACACACAGAGAGACACTTGTAAACTACTGGAATGTGCAGTTCAGAATGTTCTTACAGTATGATACCCATTAATGTATTGGGTAAAAACAAAATGGGCTAGATAACCTTTTTTTGTTCGCACTAGTCTTACCTAACGGTAAAGTAACAAGTGTTGTGTATTCCCACCTAATTGTATTAGCCCTCCTGTTGTCCTTGAGTTTCAAACACTTTGCCAGAAGATGGCGCCATCTGAATGTTTTTGATTGTGTGGTTCTTCTTATTGTCAGTGCTGTCTGTATTTATTTGTATGTATTTTTTTTGTTTTTTTGTGGGATGCTTCTGTTTCTTTCCCAATCAATTTCAGATCTTCTTCCGCATGACAAAACGTTGACATGGAAACAGAAGAAAACATCCTCTGGCACCTGCGTAAAACCAGCTAGCTAGCTAAACCAAACCCATGCTAAAACAAGTAACATAATTTTCTATTTTATTTCAATTTCTCCAATATTGTGCTTGTTTGTGCTGATGTACAAAGTATTTTAAAAAACACTGCCAATTGTAGGTCTATAAATCATAGAAGATGCTAACCGGTTATCACACGATAATTTAGTGGTTGCTATTCTCACAGCAGCCGTGTCAAAAGAGTACCATGTATAGTACTAGGTCGCCAGGGAACAGATCAATTTAAATGTTTAACGTTGTTCTCACAGGACAGCATAATGCTAAATATGTGTTTAATAAAGGGGGTTCACTTTGAGTGAGAATATGTTTCACTAGTACAGTACAATGTGGGACACACACATACTGTACACATACATACACACACACACACACACACACACACATTGGGCGATGTTCTGCACATCTTTACCTGGAACAAGTAGTAGAGTCCCCAGGCCAGAATAACAATGTAGTAGATATTCAACAGAGACACAATGACGATGGATGCATAACCGATACCTGCAGAGAAAGACAGAAAATAACAAGATTACTAGTCAGATCAATTGTTACATTTAAAGGACTATGTCTATGCACTCATAGTCCAACTAATATACCTATTACTAGCTCTATTACTAATATTCTGATTACAATTGTTTAAAATACAACAATAGTGTAATTATTACACCATTATTTGTTCTGAATAGCATTCACTGCATGATACTGAATATGCTTTCTGTGTTTTGTTTGTTAATATTCTGTAGAACCGCTGTTCTATCTAGTGATAACACTCCAACAAGCTTTATCAACACACACACACACGCACACACACACACACAGATCACATGGAACAGTGCTGATCAAACAAGCAGATTTTTCCTCCATGATGTCACTTCCTGTCATGACCTGGTGACCTCATCTGACCTTGCACTTCTACTGCAGGACTAATACTGTTGCAGTAGTGTATACAGACTGGAGACTGAAGGCATCCATCTTATATCACCTACACACACACACATAGGCAGACACTGTTGTCCATACAAGACTGTATTGTGTTAATGTTTGGATTCGTACGGAGGAAATGTAATCCCATTTAAGGAAGTACTGTAATCCCACCGCTCTCCTTTTATCTGCCTTTCCATCCTTCCCTCCCTGCCTCCCGTCTCTTCCTGTCTCTCTCTCAGACAACTTCCGCCCTCTCATGTATGCCATGTCATCGCCTTGACAACATTTAAATCAGCACACGGTACGCCAGGGTCTTGTCTCAAGAGATCCCAGAGCTGTGTGTGTTATCATAATGCTGGTATGAATATTAAAGTAAAGTCTGAGCCAACAGCAGATGGAAACACACAGATGAATACATTAGCCGTATTCTGCTACAGCTAGCAGAAGAGGAGAGGAGCTTGCATGTTTGGTTGCCAAGTAACAAGTGGCAGAACAGGAGAAAGAGGAAGAGGGACAGAAATTCAGGGGGAATCTGACTAGATGGGGTAATAAGATGTAGGGTGGGGCTACAGTACTCACCGGTGAAGATAGGGCAGAGCTTTCCCCAGCAGGTTATGCCCCCCTCAGAGGTGAACTGGCCCAGAGCCACCTCCAGGAAAAAGACAGGCAGACCTCCTCCAAACAAGAAGATGAAATAGGGGATGAGGAAGGCGCCTAGAAGGACAGATGGAGAAGTTAATAGGACTTGCCAGTGTCCGCTTGTAGACTGTGGTTGTACTGGACAGCTTTTAGCAGTAGACTGTGGTTGTTTTCCAGTCACAAAGTAAATGTTACTGACTGAGGTTGACAGTTATCAGCACACCTCTACTAGATACTGTATACACACTGAATGATATTTCAAACATAATGAAAGCCAAATAAAGTAGTTTTCAAGGGCGTACCTCCGCCGTTCTTGTAGCAGAGGTAGGGGAAACGCCAGACGTTCCCTAACCCCACAAAACCCCCTGCCACAGACAGAACAAAGTCCAGCTTGCTCGCCCATTTCTCTCTCTGTGGGTGTTTCCCTTCAGCCTCGTCTTCAGGCCTCGTTCCTGGACTTTTTCCCGGTGATGGCTTCAACGTGTCTTTATGGAAATCCTTCAGGCACTGCAGTTTCTCTTTCTGGGCCATGCTGAAAACATTTCGTAGGAACAAATTTTAGCCAAACAAAGTATCAACATACAGTATATAAAAGGCAAGAAATTTGTGTAAAATAAACATATTTGCATTGGTTGCTCTGCCAAGATTCAGGATTTTCTACATCAAGGCCCAACCCAAGACCATCTAGATAATGTTATGTCATAAAGTGTGATTATATGATTATGCAATAGGCTGGTATGAAGTAATACTATAATAATTTGATGTACAGTAATCTTGTGTGGCATATAATATACAGTAGTGGTATTAGTGATGTGATATTTTGATATTCTGTTAACAGTGTCCCGACATACTGTAACATAACAATAGTTTGCCGTATTTAATGCACTGTGACTGTAATGGTGTAAGATGTGCTTTATCCTGTACATACCCTCAGCCCTCAAGATAGTCTGCTATAGCTTCCAGGTATTTGTTAATGGGTTTAAATTGAGGACATTATTAATCAAATTATTCTACACTCATTTGTTCACCTATAACTCATCAATGTAAATCACCCATGGTCACATTCTCATGTCAATGGAAACGTTTACATTGAAAGGCAGACCAATATTAATAAAGATTTTGAATTTACTCTTTGTACCATTTATAGACTAAGACTATTTACAAATAAATTATTTTAAATGATTGCGTGGTGGAACAAAACACATACAACAATGAAAAGACATATCCCACATCCCAATACCACATCAATTCTGAATAATATTCCACTGTAGTTTAATGTTGTTGTTTTTTTTTGTTTTTTTTTGTTAGATTGTGGATTTGCCACATTTTTCATCATTTTCCATCCCCTCCTTCAAACCTTGCCCAGCAAATTGAAGGGTTTGGCTTGAGCCTTATTTTTATAAGGCCCTGGTGTTCAGCTCGCATAGTGGCAACCAAAGGTGGGATAAATGGGTTTCCCTCAGTAGTGTAAACTGTTTTCACGTACAATCATAACTACACTATTTACTGTATATTAATATTAACACTCTCTCTCTTTCTCACAATATACTGTTTCTCTCTCTCAAAAAGCTGAAAGAATAATTAACATAATTACAAAGGTGATTGTCAGCTTACTGTACTATATATGTATATACAGTAGCTGTATATACAGTATATACAGATACATACTGATACATAACAGATACATACTGTATCAGTTATATACTGTATGTCATGAAAAGCTGTATATATGTTGTAAGAGTTGTAATATTTATGTGTTAAATATTATAATATATATTTTCAATATGTTTTTTTTTATATTTATTAAAATATTACATTTTTTTATATAAGAAATGAAAAACTCATTATTTGCAGTTGTGTTAAATTGTATAACAAAAGTTAACTAGTTGTCTTGGTGTTTTCACATTCAGTTAATCAATTTCAGTTTCAATGAGGTTAATCCTTTTGCGAGCTCCGTTCAGTTTAAGCTGCTAGCAGTAACATGCAATATAACTGTTAATGTGCACATAAAACAGTGTTCAGTGTTCACTTCTATTTACAGATTTGGGCTGAAATGTTCTCGGACTAACCCTAACCCTAACCCTTGCCAGTAACAATATGTTTATGTAACCAGGACAGCAACTGTCTTCCTGACTTGAATTAATCCATTAGGTCATAGTTTGTGCCTATGTCATCATTCTGTTAAGGAGGTAAGATGAAAGCTGAAAAGCTGCCTATACCCTCATGTGTCCTGTTACATGTGCAAAGGAAGAAGCTGACTATTTGTAATGGAGACTGAATTATAATTATGAATAGGTCTATCCAGTTTTTAAATGTTCAGACATTGCTGGTAACAGCATTGCGATGTCTAAATCATGTCTGAAATGGTGTCACTAGAACCTACACAATGATATTGGTTCTAACAGTGTTTCAGTCACTATGACCATGACATACTGGACTAAAAAGGACAAAGAAGATAAAATGCTTATGTTTATTTAAAACCACTAAACATTGGAAAATTACACAATGCCTAGAAGCCTATAAAAACTGTTATATTAATGTATTAATTAATTTGGAGCTTGGATCTCCTCTTTACATTTCCAGTTTACCAGCCACTTACCAGCTTTCTTCATTGTAGGAGTGAAGACCTGCCCCTTTAGTTGACACAAACAAGAATGTGGACACTACAAGATAGGCTTCTAAATGTTCAATATTGTTTCTGTTTATGGAATTTCACTTTTGGTGTGTTTTGTTTGACATTAATTACTATGTTATGTTATGTTACTACATGTAAGTCACTTTGGATAAAAGCGTCTGCCAAATGCAGTAAATGTAAATGTAAATGTAATGTTATCTTGGGGAAAGGACTGGTTTAATGAATTGAGTTTAACCAGAATACTGATTGCGCAACTTAATTGTACAGTACAGCATATTTATTTGGAAATATAAAGTATCAAAAGAGGACATTTGGAATTATATTAAATCAAATCAAATATAACAATATAAAACAATTTATATAAAAACTTGTGTGTTTGAACAGCGTAACAAGTTCAAATATCCACAGTTTTATAGTTCCATTTTTCCGCAGTATTATTTATTTCTCAAGGTATTCATACTGTTGTGCAAGCACTGTGCACTGTAGTGAAAGTCAAATAAGGAAATGAAGTTGTATTAAAGAAACTCAAATAGAGTCCAAACTTCAAGGACACTCCCCTTTCCCCCCCCCCCCCAACACACACACACTGTGAAAAGGGGCTGGGGTGGTACATTCAACAGTGGGAGAGACAAGGGGGGAGATATAATTAGTAATCAGATGCTGACTGTCACTGTGGAAAATACCATAACTTTATCCCACTCCATCTGTCTGACAGGCTGCCTGGTTCTTCTCTCTCTCTCTCTCTCTCTCTCTCTCCCTCTCTCTCTCTCCCTTGACTAAGGACAAGGACAAAACATATTCAAGTATCAGATTCAAGGCCATGACAAAGACTGAGATTAATCTCTTTTCCGGGGATTTGTATTATACTATACAGTCCCTAAATCAAGCTCATATTCTTACTCATTAACTCTCCTTAGATTACTTTTTCACATGGTCTTTACTCTTATTTTTCATCACAAATTGTTTCATCTGTGTCATCAGATTTTGGCAATCCTCTGATGGAATTTTTTAAAAGTAATTGGAAAGATCTTACTCTGACTGTGTTCTCTATAATGCTCAAGGGAGCATTTCTGATCCTTGCATCTTCTCATCAAATCATTTTTTCATTTATTCCATAACTTGTAAGTGATGTCCTTTTCAAAGAAAAATATGAGCCTTGGATTTGTGCAATATGTCATCTGATGTTTGGTGAATTATTGGTGGAAATGTATATGTTAATTGTTTTAGAATATTGTTAATATTATAAAGTCAGCTGGTTAAACACAACAAACCTTGATCAACGCCTTAATTTAACCTATAAATTTGACTAACCACTGTTGATGAGCCAGCCCAAGTTAAATGAGCAATCAGAGATTATTTGGCGGTTGTTAAGGAAACAATACTGATTTTAGGATGTGAGAAACCCTTCACCTGAAAACATGAGAACGTGACCAGCACCTCCCTCACCTGAACACTCAACGTGTGAACGTGCCACAGCATTGCTCAGCCACCCTCATTAACTATCTGTTTTTGAACTAATCTAAGTCAGTTTGCAGTTGCAAACTCTGTGGAACAACACTGTGGAACAAAATGTTGGATTGTCCCTTTAACTGGCAGTGTGTCAATTAATCATGGGGCAGTAAGCAGTATATAGCCTAACACAGTCATGTCATCCTCTAAAAACAGTCATAACAGAACTGTGCTTTCTGAACAAAGCATGAATCTATGTGTGCGCTTAGAACAGGAAGTTCTTACTTTCACATCTCACTGAAGTAGCTTCCTGTGAGGCAAAATAATTAGTCTACTTCTTTCTCAGTAAGTATAACCCTGGTTGTCAAGGTATGGATTTTGCATATGCAGTTTATTGGCTTGTCATGTTTTAGGAATGACTGTTGTTAGCATCCGCACAAGATATTATAAATATATAATTCAAGAATGTATATGTACACTGTGACCAAAACTGTCCCACATTGAAGTAACATTAAAGATTATATATGACATTTTAAACATCCATCCATCCATCCATCCATCCTCAACCACTTATCCGAGGTCGGGTCGCGGGGGCAGCAGCTCCAGCAAGCATTTTAAACATATAGCAGCAAATAACAAATGTATATCTAAAGCTAGAGAGTAGTGGAGTAATTGCGTCCTGGGCGCATCTAATTTCTCGTCTAAGTCAAAAGGTCTAAGTCTGAGAGTTGACAGGAGCTTTCTGGAACCCCGTAGAAGATAGCACATTATTAAAAAGAAATTGTTAAATAACATATAGGCCTATGCATAAAACACTTTTTAGGCTTTATGCTTACAACTTAACTCTCCTCATAACTTTCACTACTGTACGTATGCGTATGGCATTTATGCTTATTCAGACGCCGAAAATACGATCTATTATAAATACTTTATTAATCAGCACGAACAGTTTCAAAAGCACAATTTTGGGGTAACTAAGAGCTTCGCTGACAATGTTTTTTGGTTTGTACGCTTAATAACACTAGAACCTATGTTAATTGTGTTAGCAAGGCTTTAGCTAGTAGCTAGTTATTATGGCAGTGTCATGAATTTGAATCCAGAGGGTTCGTGTGTGTTCGTCTGCTTCGAACACTTACTTACTTACTTCATTCGCGGAAGTTGTACTCAACTGGGTTGGAAAAAAATACACACGTCCTGGCCAGATGAAATCACACTTCCTCTGTATTTGTTGTAATTTAATCTTCTCTGTTCTTTATTTTCATTGCCAGTTCAGCCACCCAATGCTTATAGCAACATCTAGTGGCAGACCAGATCATAGATAGAGCCTTTAAATGTATATATATATATATATATATATATATATATATATATATATATATAAATATGTATTTATTTATAAATA
>JAODUG010000020.1:2656407-2667670 GCA_027564795.1 Aphredoderus sayanus | reverse complement strand
GTTTAGCGCCTTCTATCTGCCACAAAAGCTAGTGATTTGGGTCATTCTGACCCGGAGTACATTACGAGGGTTAACAAACGCCCTGCAATAAAAACCAATCTACAGTGCTCACATATTTTTGGGTTTAATTCCACGTTATGGTCATGGATCTTACGGTAACATGGTATCATTATGAAATTTGAAAAATATATCTGTGATCTGCATATTGTTCAAATATACATTGTGTTTATTGAAGGCTGATATTGCTGTTTATCCCTGTTTACCTGGAACATGAGATTGAGTCGTGAGCTGCGGCTTGTGATTGGGTCCGCAGAGGAAGGCATCGTTTTCATGCTTCCTTGATTTACGTATTTGAACTTCAGCATGGCTTTTTCACGACAGGTAACCTACACCAAATGCATACAATTGCTGTAGTAACTTGACCTGTACGCTCAGAATTCAACATATAATACAGTTATGTTGGTATGATTGTAGCTGAGCTACAGTACAGTAGTGTCAAATTAAAACTTAACGAATAGTACTTCTTGGTACTGTACTGGTACAATACAGTACGTTAACGTACAGTACTGTTTGACAAGAAAGCAACACCTAGTTGTCATCATACACAGATAGTGACAAAACAACACGCATACATTACGAATAAAAACGATATACTAACTTACTTACTTGACCGCCATTCACTTATTATACACGTATTTCCAATTAAAATGTGCACATTTGTATGCTAACAGAATCGCTGTACTTGCTAGGTCAATGTTTCCGGTAAACTTTCAAATTTTGCGCGGTCTCCACCCATCTCTACAGGCTATTCAGAGAGAGTTGCGTTGGATTGGATGCTGAAATTGTTTAGGGGCGGTTCTTTTGTAACCTTTAACCAATGACTGTGTCTGTCTGTGCCAGAGACAGACACACAGTGTGCTTTACATGAAACATGTTATACAAAAATGTGTATGCATTATTACGGAAAAGTATATAACTTTTCTGTAATAATGCATAAACATAATTTCAAATAAATTATTTAAAATAAAAATGTGAGAATAAAATAATACAATCCAAACTTTTTACAGCATAGTAGACATCAAAGTGCAAGGTTTTGTCTGGATTTTAAAGTAGGCTTAGTCATAGGTCTCAGATCTTCTGGAACTTAATTACAGCTTTTTGTTGCATAGTAGCTAAATGCTGTTTCTCCATGTTTGTTATTACACAGACCGGTCCCAAATTACCTAAGGCGTCTAGAGGGTTCATATTATGAGAGCATTTCAGCTACTGTATGTATTTAGGCCCCAAACCATTTAGTGATTTATAGACAAGCAACAGTATTTTAAAATCAATTCTCTGACTGACATTGAGGGCTAATGTAGGGATTTGACAATTGGTATGTTCAGTATATTTTGTCTTTGTTAGAACTATAGAACCAGCATTATGAACAAACCATAACAAAAGTCCTTATACAGTGTCTGCTGTACTGCCTAAGTGTTTATTTTAGGTATTATAACGAGCTACTATTGATAAAGGCTTGGACATAAGTCCTGTAAGTCTTGCAGTGCTTTATACTTAATTTCTTCTTTTATACGTCCACATGGAACATAATAGCCTATATCGAAAACATACATATTTATCAGTAGCAGCAGGCCTATGCGTATACAATTATTTCTCAATTGAAAACTGACATCCAGGGTGATAGAATTAAACCAAGAGCAAGAAGGTTAAAATAATGAACAAACCTAAAAATATAGTTTCTAAATGCTGTATAGTATTACACCTTAGGACAATGAGCGCAAATAACCATAATATCAGTAATAAATAAAACACACATTTTTATTTAGATAAGCCAAACAATGGATTTATTTTTCAACCAAAATGAAGGTATAGATATTGCCACTTCCAATTTTGCTGTAACTTTAGCAGTCTTTAGCACTGTAATTGCTGGCCACGTTGTGTTGGGTGGGAGGGGACTGGAGGTAGCCTATTATAGGGGGCATTGGAGGTAGTGGTATATTTGGGCTAGGGTTGGGGTTGGGGTTGGGAGTGGGCGCAGGGGCAGGGGCAGTGAAGCACCCCCTCTTGTGCCACTGCATGTCCCGCACACGTCGGACGGACTGGATCTGAGGCGCGGAGGCTCCCCAATCGTTCCAGTGCTTGTAGTCGCCGTGCTCAAATACGTTTTGGCGCCCCCTGTAGCCTGGATACATGTAGCCCACCCACCTTCAAAGAGTAGACAACAGTGTAAATATGAAACAATGAGGTTATTGCTCCTGGCTCAACCATGGAGTGATGCTGATGATGATAAAAGGCGAAGGGGTACAGCTTACGTTCCGCTCACAGCCTTGGCACTGGCCACGCGGCCTTGGAAGCCATAAGACAGCAGACTGGGAACGTCGTCGTCAACAATTTCCATCTTTCTTCCTGCATAGCCTGCATTCTCAAACAGGTGCAGCTTGTGCTCTGCACTGTCCTGAAGAGACATGGTAAATGGACTGCAACCTTCCGGCCACTGCTGCACGCGATTGCCTCACATTCACCGCATGCACATTCATACACACTGATGGTGGGGTCAGCCATGCAAGGCGCCATTCAACCACTGGGAGCAGATAGGGTTAGGTTTCTTGCTCAGGAACACCTCGGCCCTTAGCCAGGAGGCAATAGGGTTCAAACCAGTGACTTTCTAATCACCTGTTACCCCGCTCTACCCACCCATAATAAAAACAGCAGATGTGTGACTTGTGTTTCATATGCTAAAATTATAAAGACCTTATGTCATCGGCTTTAACTTTCCACAGCGGGTTATGTGTCAGTGGTTAGTTAGTCACTATATTATGGATACTGACCACTTTCAGGGGCCTGAAGGAGGTCAGGCTGTAGCCATTCTGGCTGTTGGTCCAGGAGCTCCAGCGTGGATACTCTCCTTTCTCCAGCACAAACTGCTCTCCAGCGAATCCTGGGCTCTCAAAGCCCACCCAGCTGAGGACCAGAGAGGCTGGACTTTAATGCAAGCCAGTCGTGGTGGTGGGTGAAGAAGAAATGGGCAGTAATGTAAACGTTACGAGGCTGGACGGCTCACTCACGGTCCGGACTCCACAATGACTGAGCCGACCCTTTCTGTCTTCTCAGTGATGATCTTGCATGCAGCAGATAGCTCCACCTTCTTCCCACGGAAGTTCTCAAACTCAAAAGCCACCAACTACAAGCCAGAAGGAGACCGCTGTGATCCCATGGAACCAGATGGGGAATCCCAGCATGTCTTGTGAACCTTTGGTTTCTATCGATACATTTTGTAGCTGTTGTACAGTATTGTGCGTGGGCAGTTGTGTGGTACTTACCTTATATGTGGGTCCAGCACCTCCTTGGCTCTTCCCTGCAGGCAGCTGGTCTGGGGTTCTCTGCTGGTCTGACATTTTACTTTCAGAAAGCACAACATTAGGATGAATAAGATATCAGCAATAGCTTGTTAACCAATAGTGCGTTAATTATCAACAACATAAGTTAACAGGAAGTACAGCAGGTAGTAAAACAATAGTGTCAGCCTTGACGTATAGCTCACACTGGTGCTAAATGTAATTATATGTTCACCTAAGAGAGAGTAGTCAAACAAAAATCAAACAAAAATACATGCACACAGTCTGGTTTACTTCACAAACGGCACACCCAGAGATATACCATGCATGAGATTTTATTTACGAATGGGATGCAATTATATCCTCCATATGCAGTTTTATCCTGTATAGATAGCTACAATATATTGCGATATGAGACAATAATCCAAATCCATAATCAAGTTAACTTTGAATCATAATACAACATGTATTATGTGCAGTGGGAAGCGGGAAGAAGAGAGGATGGAGGAAGAAGCTACAGGGAGAGGGACAATCTCTTCGTCTTTTACCTGGATGGCTCGTGCGTCACTGCACCATGTACGAGATTCAGTCTCTCTGTCCTGTCGTCTTTCTTTCCCTGTCTCTCTCAGCGTGGCAGTGCGGAGGCCTGGCGAGCCGCTGGTGGAGGCCGCTGGGGGTATTTATGGTTTATTTCTGGCCACAGCAGCAAAAAGCCTGTTGATGCAGCAAGTCTGTCGCTACCATTGTGTCCAACACACTGCCTCTCAATAGAGTTGCCCCCTGGTCCTGGCACACTGGCACCTGTGGCACTGCTTTGCCATACACTGCTGTCCAACTCGGGGCACATGCCCTGACTGCCAGCCAGGTGGATTCACAGACAACAACACAATCAGCACTATGCCCCACACTCTCCCACCCCACCACACCCCTCATCTAGAGATGTTTTCCCACACATGCTTCAAAGGTATATGGGAAGTCGAACACAAAGTGGTGCAGACCGCACCACACAACGCTATTCCAGTCAAAAAGGAGACACACATAAAAATAAAGATAATGCTTTTATGTTCTTTCCCCAAAGCTGTAGTAGTAAAATAGTATGGATGAGTAGATTTCATTGAACTCATATTTTGATCATTCATTTTAATTCAAAGTGAGATGAAATAAAAATACAGAAGCAAAGAAGAAAATTTAGACAAAGATTTCCCTTGACCATGTTAACACAGTAGTTAGTTGCCTATTACATTTACATGTAAGCTCTGCAGGTGGTTAAGTACTGTATATATTTATTTAAAGTGCATCTCGTAGATTGTGTTAAAGCTGCTGTATGTAGGTCTTAAGAGCTACAACTTTAGTGTTATTTCTTAGACATGCCATAGACATCTGTCAGCTATCAGTGAGTGAAATGTTCAATGAGCATATCCGCTCTGGTTGATAGCCCCAACCACTATATTAGTTGATTTCTATTTTACAGTCCCAAATAAATTCTGATGAATCAGGGTATTTTTCATGATTGGGCCAGCAAATCTACCTTGCTTGTCAATCAAAATGCCAATGTGTGCACACAGCTACAACAGGTTTGCCACTGGTGCTTTGCAATGGCAGACCAATGGGTTCCAGAGGGAGGGAGCAGAGGAGGAGGGACTGTGTTTTTGTGCTGTTGATTTTCTAAATATTTTTTTATTAGCTCTCTTCAACTATCAAATCCTACCTACAGCAGCTTCAAGTGGACATGTAAGAGCCACTTGCTTCATGTACTACATGCACTTTTTCATTTACATGTACTATGTGTATTTATTGATATTTGTCCATGTGCATGTATATGGATGCGTGTGCAACTACACAACCTGCTGTGAGGTCAGTGTGCCATCAAACCTGTACTGTAAGCATTAACAATGCACTTTTCCATTAAAATAACTAAACAATAAAATATAAAAGATGGCGGCTTTGTTCTCAAACGATTGAAAGCAGCAAAAGCATGCTTATCCATCACAGTCTTGGCACATTAAAGGCACTAGAATGCATCTGAGCTCTTCAGCTGCAGTGTTGATATGTTTACACGTTGTCAGTGGAAGGCAGAGGGCTTGCCAAACCCAACAATATGCGTTCCTCTCTGTGCATTTATAGCAAATGTCCGTAACATGGCAAACGAGTGGAACAATCCCACAACAAGGCATTTATCCGTGACAATTGCGAGGTGCTGAGATGGAAAAACTATCCTCCACAGCAGCTTTGTACATGTGTCCTGAAAGAAAGCTGAAACAAAAGGACATTTTAATAACATACAATCACAGTATCATACAACAGTTACAACACTAACAAATGAGTAACAATTAAAATTAAAATTAGTTTATTGTGGGTGTATGAGGTGGGAATGTATCATCGGTATTCAAATCACCATACATACCGATATCTAGTTAGGCCTCATCATAACAAGGCTTACTCAAACGCTTCTTGGACTTCAGTTCTTTCAGCCACGAAGGAGAGGAGGCATTTCTAAGAGAGACAGAATGAAAATGTCTCACAAAAACTCGGTACAACTTATTGAAACACAGCATATTTTCTAGGTGTGCTTAAAGGTGCAGTATGGCAAATGGCAACACTGGTGCAACAGTACAGCCAGTGCTCTGCCTCTGCTGTTTCTCTCTCAATTCTCTCTTCACAGTTGCTTACTGCACCTATAGGTTTTACGTTATTTGTCTTTTACCCTGCATCCGCGTCGCCTGAAGGCAACATGACTCGAGCGGCGCCCGCCAGTTGAGCAGGGGAACGGGAAGAGCGGTACAGCTGAGAGGGACTGGTTACCTCCTCACTTGGACTCTCCTTCTCTACTCCTCCTTCATCTCCTCCTCCACCTGTCCTGTTTTTCAGCTGAGCCTTGAAAAATCAATAAGGACATGTCTCGTTGTTGTAAAGTCCTTCCCAACTCAGTGAAGGCAACAGTCTTTTAAAGGTATACAGTAGATAGTCATTCTGGAGAAAGCGAAACATAAGCTCCCGTCAATGCCAAAGGGTGATCTCTCAGAAGCTCCGCCCCCCCACATTGGAAACACATTGCAAAGGCTATAGTATTGTTGTTGTAGTGTGGTCTGCCTCACTTTGTTTGTATTCCTCTTTACACAGCCACGGCTTCGTAGTAACACCGGATTATTTTTTCAGCACACACAGAACGGACAGCTAGTGAGTCGATATGCGCTGATTTTGACAAAAAGCGTATTAACTTACAATCGCTAACTCCACCTTTTAAAGTGAATGTAAGAGCACAGACAGACAGGTGTTTGGAAGTGAAGGCACGGTGTGTGATTCTGGCCACCACTCTGCACGTGCACGCTCACAGGGACTCGATGGGGTGGTGTGCACGTACTGGGCATACACACGCACGTGCGCTTGTGCGCCACTCAAAACACCCGTCACACCTGTACTTGACAGCCAGCTCACTAATAAGCAACTGTAGTGTTCTCAGAACAACTACCATCAGGGCAGAAGCGTCCATCCCCAGGAACATGGAGACCCTCTGCGAGGTGGAAGCAGGCGGGCACACATCCTTCGGTCTGGCTCGTTCCTCCTCTGAATCGGAGTCCTTGGAACAGGCCTGCTTTTCTTCTAGGAATGCCGTTAATAAGTCCAGTTAGAACATATGCGGTAGTAACGCAAACAAGTATGTACACAGTATGTACTCTGCCCGCAACGGTACGGGGGCAAAGCTTTCATTCAAGTATGTGTCGAGTTTGCAAACGTGACAGTTGCTATGCCAACCTGTGGAGTCGCATTCTCTCCAGTTGGAGGCGGGAGCCCCTGCGCATGATGTGTTCGGCAGGTTCTGGCGCACAAGCCTCGGCAGACGTGTCTTCTGGCTTCGTCTTTGCCTCAGCTCGACCCTTGACCTTTGGGCACGCGTGTCTAACATAGGGGCGTAGCTCTGCACACGAAGCACATACAGTACATATGTAGAACCAGCCGCCAAAGGCCAACAGGCACAGAGATGCAACTACAAATGCAGCTATTTACACTCTGATACAGGATATGCAAGTGACACCCAAACGCAGGCAGTGTAAACAACGAGCGTTCGCTTGAAGGCAACGCACCTCAGGGAAAGCGGGCAGCTCTGTGTCTACAGGAGTGGCATCCTGGTCAGTGGCATCTTGAGAACTGAATAGAAAAAAAGATTTCATTAACCCTCATAATGTGCTTCAGGTCAAAATGACCCAAATCACAGCAATGACAATTAACCCTTGTGATTCCCTTAAAATATAGTCTTAAACCACCAGGCTGCGCCATCTGATTGTGTATGATTGTATGTTTTTTTTTATTATCATTGCTGTGTGGATTTATTTCTTTATTAATTATTTCTTTATGTATTTGTGTTGTTTCATGTGCCTTTTAACCCCCCTGTTGTCCCCGGGTTTCAAACACACACCTTGTTGTGTGAGCAGTGCACATAACATGTGTGTGTAAGCTGTACAATTAGGTTTAGCGCCTTCTATCTGCCACAAAGCGCTAGTGATTTGGGTCATTTTGACCCTGACGACATAACAAGGGTTAAAAAACAAAATCATACACAATCAGATGGCGCCCTCTGGTGGCATAATTCGATATTATTAAGGACAACAGGAGGGTTGAGGTGATTATACTGGTAGTGATGTTTTAATTTTCCAGTAATTGTATGTAGAACTTTGTTTTTGTATTGTGCCATATCCACCACAAGGGGGCACAGGATGTTTGAATGATGGGAATGTGAAACCACATGCCATATTAGTGTGAAGGTGCATACAAAAATAAATGTTCCTGTAAGTCTAAACATTCAAATATTTTCTAAAATGCAAGTGTATAAATAAACACAAATCAATCAGCATTATAATATATTTGAACTAACTGCTGCATTGGTCTTAATTAAAGGTCTTAATATAGCCTTGCTAACTGTACTTAGAACTTCTACTTCTACTTGTATGTACACAGAGCATCATACATTTTCTTTGAACTATATTTAGTACCACACCTTTAGAACATGGAAACCTTGTATTCTCCGACCATCCCCATATAAACAAAACAATGAAGGTTCTACTGAGCTACTATGTTAGCCTTCACCAGTTTAAATGGGGCCTGCTATACATCCTGTATAGTACTAAACAATTTGCTTTCCCACCTCTCATCTTCAAGAGTCTGTTCACATGCTTGTTGCAGCTGGCCATTTGTTTCATCGTCTATCAGAGCTGGGCAATAACTGGTCACCTGTTCCAGAATGCAGGAGACAGAGGAAAACAAATTTAAATTAGTTAAATGTATTACTGTAGAGTGTGATACCAAGGGTGGGAATATTGCAGTTTCACTCATTTCAATCCAGTTTATCCACAGAACGTGTTCAAGGTGTGGCTAGGGCTAGGGCTAGTGCTCTCTGGGCGCATCAAACAGTACTGTATGTAATGTGAGGGAAAGACTGTACTGTATGTCGAGCCCAGAGGAACAACTCCAGAGAAGTGTATAGGACCAACATCCAGTCAAGCATGCACCTTTTAATGAGCTGGTCACAGAGGATAGACTGTCCACTATTAACACCACACACACACACACACACACACACACACACACACACACGCACACGCACACGCCCACGCCCACATAGATACTGTACAAATATTCGTGAGACATTCCTTTGAGCTCACTTCATATTTTGCCAAGGGACACATCCCAATTTAATTTTGTTTGTTGTTGTTGCCTGGATACTAACTTCATGTGCTCCTGTGTGAACACACATATAACACTCCATACATATAATTTGGAATTGCAAGAGCAGAGGAGAGTTATCTAACCAGTGACTTCATTTGCACAATGCCTCTTATCTGGAAGTATCATCGTAAATGAATACACACACGCATGCACAGATAATTTGCCTAGGGCCTCAAACATAGTTTGTACAGATGCAAAGAGAAATGAAGTCTGTCCAATACAGTGCAGAGCCTAGGGCAGTAATAGTTGCCATACTGTGTACACTACCTTACATTCATGCTCCAGTGGCCAATGCATTTTGTCCCTGAATTCAAACAAGTGTTTACTATAATTTATGTATCTCAAGCAGCTAAGAACAACAGTGAATTTGAGCAATAATTTGGTAAACATATGGGTTGTAAAACAGCCCTAAAGACATGTTAAGACGATATATTGTATCTATCTACCATATATAGTAGTAGTAATAAGTCAATCGTCACATACACAGGAACATATTGACTACTATAGTATCTTGACATTTTATATATTTAATATAAGTACAGTTGCTGTCAAACAACTACTTTGGGTCTTCTTATAAAACTGCTTGTAAAACCTTGTGTGTGCGTGTGTGTGTGTGTGTGTGTGTGTGTGTGTGTGTGTCGACAGAGGTGTTTACTATATTGTGAATATGTGTTGAGGGTGCAGGACATTTACAAGTCAAGACAGAGCAGGATTCTTTTTCTCATTTGCTCACTTTCAATGGAATGTCTGTAAAGCCTTATTTAGCAAACAGTTCTTAAAACACATCTTCTGATGCACCTGAATATATAAAAACTGTTTTAATGTATACATCTCTTTTGTACTTTATACTAGGCTGACTGGTTTACATGCTATTATGATATGATACGCTGAATACTGTAACTAAGAACTGATGATTAAACTAATTGATGGACAAATGAAAATGCAAAAAAAGTATCAGTGTAATATAGCGTATAGAATATGCACAACACACAAAGACACACGATCTACACTGGACTCAACAATGTGTTTAAATATATTTGGCTGACCACTGCTCACTGGAATCCATAACTAAACGATAGCAGAAGAAGGATAGACTGTAACAGAAAACCAAAAGTGGGAAACACCAGACCCATCACATGAGAGTGGGCCCTAAGTAATGGAGGTTTTGTTCCTTTATTTTGGTCAGCTTTGGTATAGTAAGTCTTTCTGGAGTAAGCTTGTTGATATTTGATTGCATTTTGTTTGTGTTCCAAGGCTGGCCAAGGCTGTGTGGAAGTACTGACAAACACAAAGAACAGTAAACTAGCAGACAAGAGACATTTGATGAATTTGACAAAAAAGTGTATTAGCTACTATATCACTCACTATAGCTTTTAATATGAATTATTTCAGAGAGGTGCCACTAACAGTTCATGTAGAATAGGCCTATTTCTAGCAAGCTAGCTTCTGTGAGGCCTATTTCTATTACTGAATTAACATAGTGCACTATATTTACAATTCTCTACAGACCTAGAGAAATCTAAACCACCAATATAAATACTGTGTTTCTGTGTAGAATTATTTCTTTTCCAGAAATGTAGTGAAGAACGTTAATAAATATATGACAGTAATGATCTTACACAACTTCATGCTTTCATAATAATACTGACTATAAATACTGCCTCAATATTATTATATTCAGCTGAAATATGCAGTAAGATAATTGTAGTTTATGAAGAAATAAAACCACATCTGCCATGTCGGCATATCTTAACAGTTAACGAGAAAAGCAGACTTGGGCAGAGAAAAGACAGAAGCCAAAATGACCATAATTCCATGAGCCTTATCTAACTCTGCCAGGCTTTCTCTTAAGCCTTTCCTTAGCTGCTGAAACAGGACACAGAGAAAGAAAGTGTGTGCATACACACATTGATAACAGACTACATAAGGACAACACTATCAGGCATGTTCTGAATTGGAGTACCCTACATATTCACAGTGTATTGTAATCTGCATACATTTAGTACAGTCCTTCTGTATCAGTACCAAACAGTACTCAGTATGGACAGCACTTAGGCCAATGGGGCTGCTTCAACTCTACAGTATATAGGTAAACCTGAAGCATCAAAAGCTACTTGATTGTAATTTTTCTGTTAAAACCCTCGTAATGTACTCGTAATATAGTATTTAGCCACACGGCGGCGCCATCTGATTGTGTATGATTTGTG
>JAODUG010000020.1:2637061-2649939 GCA_027564795.1 Aphredoderus sayanus | reverse complement strand
CCCCCCCCCAAGGAAAGACAGAAGACTGAATATCTCTCTGGAACATTCAGTCTTTTCCAGTCACAATTCTAGATTGAACTTTCTGGTTTTTGTACAGCTGCAGTTTGTTCCCTCTCTTTTCATTTCACTCACTCACCCCCATCCCCCCTTCCATTCTTCCTTCTTTCTTGTCTCCCTCCTTCTTTGTCACCTGTCACCCCTCCCTCTCCTCCCCTCCCTCCCATCTGGTTTCTCCTCTTTTGCTCCAGAGTTAAGAGGGGACAATAGAGCCCCATGCTGTGTAATGATGTTTTGTGTGAGTGGGGCTGTCCGTGTGTTGTGCACTTGTGTGTGTGTGCGCGCGCGCGTGTGTTAATGTGTCGAAGCTCATCTGTTCTTTGCTTTGTTCTCCCAGGTCGATGATGCCATGCTCATGTTCGACAAAACAACCAACAGACACAGAGGTGATTTGACACACAACGTACACACGCGACCAAAGGGACAATGTGAATGTAGCGTGTTAGCGCGGTGAACGCAAGCGGTTTCCCTGACTTCTCACTACCATGCCTTCGTTTACTTCTCAGCTTAAGATCCCATGTCCTTTCCCAGAGACCGTTGTGTGCATGAAGGAAGACTGAGTGGGGGGAAATTAGAGATTGGGGGAGGGAAGGAAGGAAGGAAGGAAGGAAGGAAGGTAGGTAGGAGGGGTTACAGTAAAGCGTTGGTAATTACTCAGATGGTTTCACGTGGACTACAAGTCCCCACCCTCCTCTTCACCTTGTTAAACGGAGTTTGGCAGTCGGTGCATGCACGCCTTTTTAATCTCCCCAGCTCCGTATGTTGTGGTGAAGGGGGGGCGGGGGCAGGCAGGTGTGACTGAGGTCAAGGCTAGCGATGTAGTAAACCCCCTTCTACCAGTGTTCTAGCCTGTACTGTAGTAGATAGTGGCCTTTTCTATCAGGTCTCCTCAGTGGCTCATTTGATGGGACTCTTTGGTCTTTTTGTGCCGCTTCTAAACAGCGTATTTAAGATTTCCTAGTAAAGACTTGAGATTGCAGATTCAAGTATGACGTAAAAATGTCATCTTCCCTGACTTGCAGGCTTCGGCTTTGTTACATTTGAGAATGAAGATGTTGTGGAGAAGGTGTGTGAGATCCACTTCCATGACATCAACAATAAAATGGTATGTATGCATATAGTAACCACTGGGTTTGTGTTGTATAATAAAACTAAATTCATTCAACATCTTGGATTTGAGGAATATTTATTTTTAGTGTGGATTTTTAAAGGTGGAATTTTCCCATACATTGTAAACAATATTTATACTAGGATTTGCACTCGAGCTGTCTGGATTCTGGCAGGATGTGGTGTGATTATCTGAGATTACATGAATGAAAGACTAAGGCTGTGTGCTTTTCTCAGAGTCATCGTGAATTTATGAATGAATAACAGTAACTGTTCTCTGTAGGTTGAATGTAAGAAAGCCCAGCCCAAGGAAGTGATGTCACCGACGGGCTCTGCCAGGGGGCGCTCTAGAGTGATGCCCTATGGCATGGATGCCTTCATGCTAGGCATTGGCATGCTAGGTAAGATTAAAACCTGTAAGTATTAAGATGAGACCTTCATACCCCAATAACTGAACCAGTAGACCTTTTAATTAACTCCCAGCACTAGGAATCAGGTTCCTTAAAGTCACGTAAAATCACGCACCGACTTAATTGTAATACTGTGAGTCATAATAATTAATTATCTTTAGATTAGCTGTAGGTCACATTTTATTTTGTTATGATCTAACCTCAGTACTTCACTCTGACTTGAATATGATAGATATGATTTTGTAAAAAATACTTTTTAGGAGCAGAAAATGTTTTCCTGACATAGTTTAGCGCCAGATATTAGCTGCTGGTAATATCCAAGCTGACTCAGGTATTTTCTGTGTACATATACATCAAACACAAACACAGAAAGTGGTGTGTTAAGTTAAAATACACTGTATTTGTCATGCTGTAAATATCAACTCATGCTCATTGAACTGGGAGTCACAGTGAGATTGTCTAGCTGTCCGTGGTTGGTTGGCGCCCTCTATTGGACATTAGACATTAACAGATTAATTCAATAACACCGTCATAGTCAAGTAATGTGTTCAAAACAGGTTCAGCTGCAAGGGGTTGGTCACACTTTAATATTATCAGGATTGGTTAATAGATTATCCCTGTGTTTGTGTATAATCAGTTATCAGCTGTTTTCCTGAGACTTTTCCTCATCCGAGAGAAGTATTGTTCTGAAATTACTTTTCTTTCTTGGCAGGCTACCCAGGTTTCCAGGCCACTACCTACACCAGTCGTAGTTACTCTGGCATTGCACCGGGTTACACTTATCAGTTTCCTGGTAAGTCCACATACAGTACAGTTACTAGCCTGGTGAAAACCATCCTGACATTGCCAGCTTCGCCTCTACAAGTTTAACCACTTTGTTTAACCAGTGTTGTTCTGATTGGTTGATGGTCTAATCCAGGGGTCGGCAACCCGCGTCTTGTCAGCCTCCTTCTTGTGACTCCATTCAGGCCATTTTACACCAAGCGCATTGCAAAAAAGCGACGGTTAAATATTTTAAATGCATTATAGTACACATACAACGCGAATGTTTGCAATGCGAAAATGTTTTATTCGCTTTGAGGTCACAATCACAATCACATCGAAGCATTGATGTCACATGACAATAGCGGATCTGTTTACATTCTACTCAGCCTGTTAAAGCTTTGATAAACAGCAACAGGTCTACAGAATTATTCGTAGAATTAAAACAGTTAAGACATATTTCTGCAAACGTCAAAAGGCTGTTTGACAGTTGTTTTTCATATTAGCAAGATTGCTCTGACATAGGCACGTACACCTCTTACACATATAGGACCTATTGATCTCCAAAACACTGGCTGACATTTCTGCACCTCCTGGTCAAGACAAGCTGGCTCGCATAATTATTTACTAGCCTATTTTCTTGTTTAACCGTGCTGTTTGTTGTATTCTGTTGTTGTAACAGGTACAATTAAAAAAAGATTAAAAGTTTATAAGCTGCGTTATGTTTTGCGGCTCCAGACTATTTTTCTTTAGTGGAAGAGGGGGCAAAATGGCCCTTTTAATAGTAAAGGTTGCCGACCCCTGGTCTAATCACATGCCTTTTGTATGGAAGCAGATCTTAGAGGTGCATCTTATATGTTCTTTGTTCAGCTCACCTTTAACACTGACACATTATAAGGTATTGATGTTGGTGTAATGGTAACTGCAGTACATGCACAGTGTGAAATAAACATTAACAAAATGTATGCGGTGGACTTCTGTATGGCCACACACACACACATACATTTTTCCACACACACACACACACACACACACGTACACTTTTGGGAGAATTCCTTGGTGCATGTAGAGTCAATGGTACATTCCTATGTTCCCCCTTTCCTTTCACATAATAATTGTATTTAGTAAACTCCTGAATTTAAATGACAAGTTTCAATCTGTCTAATGTTAATCTGTGCACTATTTATCTGCTAATAACCCCCTTTCCTGCTGCTCTGCCCCTCCCACCCTTCCTCTTTTATAGCCCCCTTCCCCCTTACCCTTCTGCAGATTTGTTCTCCTGTAACATTAGTTGATAGAGTGTGTGTGTGTGTGTGTGTGTGTGTGTGTGTGTGTGTGTGTGTGTGTTGGGCCTGTGGCTGGTGACTGTATTTATGGAGCACTCTCTCTTGACCTTCTCTGTTTCTAGAATTCCATTTAGAGAGGACCCCTCTCCTGACATCATCCCATCCCCCTGAGCTCACAGGTCAGTGGCTCCTAACTCCCTTCTAGTCCCGAAGCTCCCCTGGGGATTTGCTGACCTTGGATCAGCATGGCTTCATTTGTCTAGGGCGGCATCTCATTTTTGTTTTTAAACTCAAGTAACGGCTTTGAACAAAACAGCTTAGTTATTCTTAACAAATCTATGCTAGGGTTCTAATTCAGTATGAACATTGAGTTTAGAAAAACGCAGTTTAGTTTTCACTGTATCTGTATCTGTTGCAACCAAACCGGTTTATAAACTGAAGTGAAAACATACCCTGGGAGAAGTGTAATATAGCCGCATGACAACTGATCCTTGTCATACCTAATGCAGTAATGCCCTACTGTAGGCTTTTAGATTGTGACCCACGAAGCAGCTACCCATAGGTCTGGCTGTGCTGCCATCTAGTGGCCATCATCATTTGTACTGATGATACTATTAGCTAATGCAGTGTTTACCAACCAGGGATATGTGGACTGATTGTGGATTAAATGTAATCTACAAAATTAGTTATTTATGTTCAGTCCACTATGTTGATTGGTAGCATATTTAGTATAATTTACTGATAAAAGATTACCATCCCTTTGTGCGCACAGTATTACAGTATAATTTACAATAATGTACAGTTTGACAATATTATGTTGATATTATTGATAGTTTCCTAGTTTATTTAAACAAATTCAGGAACATTATACTGTTGGTACTTACGGTATAAAAAAAGGTTGGGACTCAATGGTCTAATGGAAATGGCCTCGTTAGAATAGATAATAGATGTATTTGTGGTCCTGTTACACAGCTAGTAATTGATATTAGAGGAAGTTAAACCCATCTTATTTCCACTGTCTATTCAAAGTTCCTGCATACAGATCTTGTCTGCAGACCGGTTGGTCAGACTGTAGAACTGCACCGCTTGTAGTTCGTTTACTGCATGAGCAGAGCGCCGCTACGGTTCCGCAGTGATCAGGGTGCCCTCCGGGCCACTTCCCATCACTGCGTCTAGAGATGGGCTATGACAAAATGTCCCTGTCTCTCCCCCTACAGCCATTCCCCTGACTGCATATGGACCAATGGCAGCAGCCGCAGCTGCCGCGGCAGTAGTCCGAGGTGTGTGTAAGTTTGTGTGCGTGTGTGTGTGTGTTTGTTTGTGTTATGTAACACAGAGCATAGAGAAACAGAGAGTGCACCAGTGTCATATAGGGATTTATACAGTATACAGTATACCCTAGCCATCAATAAAATGCTCACACATGTTCCTTATTTCTTAATTTAAAAGATTATTTCTTAATCTTTTAATTGTATTGTAAGGTGATTCAGTCTTTGTTTTGTCTCTCTCAGGCTCCACGCCCTCTCGCACAGCGGGCTTCCTGGGCACCAGCAGCCCTGGGCCAATGGCTGACCTGTATGCTGCAGCCAATCAGGACTCAGGAGTGAGCAGCTACATCAGTGCTGCCAGCCCCGCCCCCAGCACAGGGTTTGGCCATGGTCTAGGGGTAAATCCTTGTGTTCACACTGCACACACTGTACGAACACGTGGACACACACACGCAATGACCTACTGGAATGTATACATTTGTTGTCACAGTAATGTACACACTATGTCTACACGCGAGCACCCACACACACACACACACACACACAACATACATACCGTATGCACAGGCTATATATACACACACACACACACACACACACAACATACATACCGTATGCACAGGCTATATATACACACACACACAACATATATACCGTATGCACAGGCTATATATATACACACACAAAATGACCTACTGGAATGTGTGAGTACCTTTGTACTCACATAAATATACAGACTATGTATGTATGTACACATACACACACACACAAGGACATACATACCGTATGCACAGGCAATATACACACGTACACACACATGCACAAGGACATACTGGAATGTGTGAGTACACACACACACACACACACACACAAGGGCATACATACCATATGCACAGGCTATCTACACACACACACACACGCACACACACACACAATATGCTTATTCATGCTGTACTTGCTGTACCCCCAGGGCCCTCTGATTGCTACTGCATTCACTAATGGCTACCACTGAGAAGACTCAGGTCACTGAACACGGGAGGGGCTCTCTTCTGCTGATGAGCCAATCAAACTGCTGGGTGCCCAACATACAGTAGGCACCATGTGATTGGCAGCCACAGGCTCCACCAGGACACTGGCTCCCTGTGACTTCACCCATCGACTGAAGATCTTTTTTTAACCCTGAACTCTGTTTTTGCTGTACTAATCTCACTTTGACATAACGTCTCACGTCCTCCTTATTTCAACTCCTATAGGCTAGGTTCCCATTATACTTTCCTTTTACATTTGCAGCTGCTTGGGAGTGAGAGAGAGAGAGAGAGAGAGAGAGAGAGAGAGAGAGAGAGAGAGAGAGAGAGAAAAAAAAGAAAACTGCTGAAAAAAATTCTCTGTGGAAAAGTTTGTCATTATATTTATGACAAGTACACAGTGGACTCTCTTTTTGCTTACTATTTGAGTTTCTTTTATTTTTTATTATGTTATTTTATTTTGGTGTAAAATGTTTCATTATGAAATCCTCTTGAGTCTGTAACTGAGGTGAACTGAAATGCTGTACAAGGTGGGTTTGTCTTTCTCTTAAGACAACCCAGCTATTTTTAAGAGGATGAACAAATCCAACAGCAGGAAAATTCCTTTTTTAAAGTGTCACAGGAAACATGAAAAAAACAAACTAAAATGTATATTTTGGTAGTCTTTAAAAGTAAACCTTTGTAATATTGTTATTAATATTGACGGTAATAATGATAATCTGTGAGGTATTTTATTCTGTAATTGGTTTCAAAGCAATGTTTTTATGTCTTCCTGTAAGATATTGTAAATAGACATTGGGGGATGTGGGAAGGGTAATAAGGGTGAAAGAGGTTACTGAGCCCTGTTCACGGCATGTTGGTGCTTTGAAGGGGTTAAAGGTACTGGCAGCAGTTTAACTCGATGGTAAGAACATGTTACAGTTTTCCTCAGCACACAATCTAGGTCAGTATCCATTAGCAGTTGGATGTCTTAGCATGATCTCGTCATGGCTATGGACTTTAGCTCTTCAAGAAAATCCTGTCAACATTTGGCATATCCATTGAGTTAATTGGTAACAATATTTGTGTTACAATTTTATCATTCATTTACATGCCTCTTGAAAAAGTGTGGCTCACAACTTGTGAACAGCGATGAACTGTACTTCTCAGTGTATTACTGACATCTGGAAAATAATTGTGCTCTTATTTAGAGACATCATGAAATGTATTCAAGATCAATTCATATATATGTATATCCCATTTTATTTTAGAATTGATGCTTGACTAAATACGATTTGGAACCAAGATAGGTTTTCTTGGCTGAAGAAGGAAACTGGGGTGGGGGTGGGAGGGAGTGACTTGACTACCAATATTTGGAATGGATTCTATATATTTTTCTCATATTTTCCTTCATAATGTTTTTGATTCTTGTTTTACTTTGCATTCTCAAATGCGGTGTTATCAGCCGTGGAGACATTTTGAAGCAATTGGAAAACATCACGGTCACGTCTGGTCCTCTTGTCGCATTTAAAGGTGCACGAGCTGGCGTATGTGTGAATGAATGTTTGTGTGCACACATCAAGGTGTAATAATGTAACTACTTTTGGCAAACGAAAGATTTCGATTTCGCTCGCCACATTTTGGTACTGAATTGAGTGCGGTTTCATTGTGGTCTTTGGCCCTGGCCCCGGTCTCCTGCTCATTGTTCAGTGTACATTTTGACATGGTCTGGATGGTTTGTTAACAAAATTGCTACTCAATATAATAGTGACCAGAGGGGTTGGGGAAAGGAACTGCAACTGGAACAGTGTCTCCTCCCAGACAACTGCTTAGAAAGGTATTCTGATTAGACAAACTGTCTGGCAGGAAGAAATAAGTTCTGGAACGTTAAATATATATATTCAAAAAACAAAAAACAAAACCTTACAAAAAAAAACAAACAACAACAACAAACCAAGGCACATTGGTCTCAGTTTCTGCACGGTTTGATTATACTAGACTTAACCAGACACAAGTCTCTGCCCTTACTCAGGCTGTCTGGGACATGACAAAACTACTGCTGGACACCAACACTGTAACTTTTTAACTTACAATAAAGCAATAAGTTATTTTTTACCTTACAAATGATAATAATATTATCGGTAATATGAGACGACGTAATGATAATTCTGCGGCATTAAGACTTATTTTCAGAAAAAAAAAGTATATTTTTCTGTTTTGAGATCTTGTTCCCCTTGTACAGTGATTTTAATGTTGTTTTTTGTTTGTGTTGACGTCAGGAAAAGGGCCAATGCTTTGAACAGAGCTTGAAGCTCTGACTACGAGCACTTGAACAACAGCTAAACAACTCTGATTTTGGCAGTCCTTACCAAGCTTTATCAAAAATGTTTTTCTTTTCTGTTTTCCTCTGGAGATTTCAATTTTAAAATTCCTAATAAATTATTCTAAAGCATTATGTTTCTTTATTATAGTAATTTTGTTTAAGTAGTACATTTGTAACTACATAATAGTGTTCATTGTGTTGGTGTGTTGTTTGTTGTAAATTATGCCTGATCAGACCTCCCTTCAGGATCCTATGTGCAACATGACACTTATATATAGGACATTCCTTGTCCTATATTATTTTTGGTGGGACAACTGACACCGTATTCATTATTGGCTCCTTTTGAATGCATACAACAGCAACATTGCTAACATCTGCACAACAAGAAGAGGTTTCTAACCTGCCAAAATAAGTCAAACCTGTGAGCAAACCTGCCCAAATACTAACGCTTGTGCACAGTTGCTTTAAGAAATGGAACTATGTTACAACCTACTTGTATCTCCAATTTCACTGACACATGAATATGACTTAACAGCCAATTCCGTGTACAGGAAGTTGCGTATGTCTGTAAAATGCCAGCCATGGGTCATCTTATGTCTCACACCTCTTCCAGAGGTGTGTAAGACTGGACAGGAACCAACGCGGTTAGTGATCCCCTATGCCTCTCAATATTTCTCTCCCACTGCGCTTGATTTGTTTTCTTCCCCACCCTAAAGTAAATGAGGCCAAGCTTTGGAAAAGAATATTAAGCTGACACACAAACAGTCTATCTTTACCCCCCTCTCATCCTGCTGCTCGGTGGATAGACCCTACATGCCTGGGCACTTGATCTGTTCAGGTGCTCCCAAGTCATGCTTGAGCACTCATTCTCTCAGCCTTTAACGTTTTAGACTGCGACTGTGACACTTCTTTTAGAAGTTTCTAAAAAAACCTTTTCTTGTTTGGTTGTTTCTTTCTCCGCGACGGTGTCTTCATTGCCCATCGTACGATGTCTGTAGGAGTGCTAAGTCCCAATGTGAAGAGTGCTTTAAACGGGAGCACCTATTTGGAGCAGAGTTCAATAGGAGATCTGGAACCTCCTCCTCCACTCCGCAGCTACCTTTGTTTGACTATCTTCACCTGCTTTTGTCCAGCATACCCCATTAATCTCGTGGCCCTGGTCTTCTCCATCATGGTAAGTGTAAACTCATGCATGACAATAAAAATCTTCTAAAAGCAAACAAGGAGTGTAGGACATGTCCTCCTTCTAAGATAAGAAAAAATACCATAGAAGAAGAGAAGTAGAAGCACGAACCCAGCATTTGCCTATAGCCACACTAAATCCACTGACAATAATAACTATTCAGCTTGTTAATTCACTAATTTATGAAACCATACCGATAACTTCTCTTTTATGATTTTTTGTATCTATATGCATATAACATATGACCCCATAGACAAGACAGTGTATTAGTCAATATTACCTTATAATGTTTATAAATAAATGATGCACTCTGAACCCTTCAGATGTGAATACTGTAGATACATAGGTGTGTGTGTGTGTGTGTGTGTGTGTATGAGACAGACATTCAGACATTAATGTCTGAAGAGCTCCGTATAATAGTGTCAACGAGATGTTTTGCAATGTAGACCGATCTCTAACCACACACCCTGTAACCCACTCTCAGACACCTGCCCTGCTCATCACACAGACTTTTGCACTATACCAAATGAAACAACATTTCCAGGTGACACATATAGGCCTAAGCTGCAGCACGAACCAGCCTGTTAGCACTCTATCACATTACTGTACCTTCCCATGTACTGTAGCCTACTGTAGGATCTGCAGACCAGATCATTTCTCATATTTATGTTTTGTATCTACATGCAAAAAACATTCTCTGAAACAAGACTGTTATGTACTGACGTTCATTACATATGACTGAATGCGTAATTCATATCAAATTATAACATAGGGCTACAGCCTCTGAGAAAGGTTTGCTAAATGTTAATCTGCAAATACTTGATTAAATCAATGAGGTTATTCTTGAGTAAAGCATTCACTCGGTATTAGATGATTGTGACCTTAGCATGATAATTATGAGTAAACAAACAAAATATCCTGCGGTTTTCAGTCCAGGAAGAGCTATGATATTGGGGACTATGATGGTTCCAGGCAACTGGGAAAAAACGCTCTCTATGTCGCTATCGCTTCCATCATCATTGGGGTCATAATCATCGCCATCCTGTGTGCTGTTCATTTAACCAATGTAAGGCAGTAACACATAAAATATCAAACAAGAATATTCTAACTTTTGATTTAACACATACTTTGTTTACTTTCTATTGCAGCTGGACTATTAATGGAAATGAAAAAAAGGAAAAAGGCAAATGGAGGACTTGAACCTAAACTTTTTAATGACAAAAAACTGTTTACTTACATTACTAAGAACATATTGCAAGGCTTGGTGAATATAAAAAAAAGTAAATATTCTGGCAATTATTTGATAGTTGTGTGCTGTGATTTGACTTTAATAAATCTATTTTACAGAAAAAAACAGATTGTTTATGCATAAATGTGTATTTCAGAACCAATATATAAGTTTTATTTTTTATGTTTGGCAGCTGCTTATGCTAAAATAGGGATTCCACCAAATACATACACCCACACTCAACATTTGGCAAGGAATAGTGACTTTATTCTGTGTGGGAGGGAGTCTCGCTTTCATACAATTTTCCATTATTACCTAGATTTCTAGTCACTGAAGAGTAACTAAACTCAAAGGTTAAATGTCAGTTACAGATTTTTACATGGGTGGTTGCTACTGATTCCCTCGAATTCCATTACTTATTTGACACTTTTCATATTGTATTAATTATTAATGTTGTGGTGTCTGTTATGTATGATAAATAACACACGTCAGTAACTGTGACTGGGCTGCTCTTCACTGTTTATCATCTTTTACTGTACATATTGTCAGATTTCTTTCTTGTTTTTACTGTATATTGGCATAACAACAGCCATTCTATGCTGATGATACGCTGTTCTGTTTCACATTCTTGATGCACAGTTAAAGCAGTTGAATTTCATTTATGTTTCATGTTAAATGTAATGCTGTGTAAGACACGCTTAGCACATAGTGAAAGAGGTGCTGTAATGTAGAATAGAAGGCATTATATATTAGAGCATGTTCAGAAAAAATAAGGGTTATAGGGTTATATGTTATTATTTATTGAATGGGTTATTTACTGCAGTCCTTGAGAGAAGTTGGAAGAGTGACCGCTGTTCAGTCTGTTCCGAATGAGCCAGATACACGCTGAGGGGGCATTCCTGGCAGAATGCAGGGAACACATTACCTATGAAGTGCTAGTCTGTAAACTGGGAGGGCAGGTATGGGTGGCACGGGCCTCTATGCCAGTGACATGCAAGTCAGTGAAATCAATAGGAGCATTTGAAAGATGCTGTAGTTTGATATGTGTTGAAGTTTGATATGCAATCTAAATATATCAGAAATGTTCTTTCAAAAAAATGAACACATGGTCAACATGACTAAGAGGCAGTTGGCTATGATGAAACAGAAAGACTCACGATTAAGATAAATGAGAAGGAGTCAAACAACTCAGTTTTTGCTGTATTTTTCTTTTTTACATTGTAGGTGAAATGTCATAGGCTACACGTATGAAGCTAAATTAATTATTTGAATGATGTTAAATGATGTAATACTGTAATTTGACAAATATGTAAACACTGAATTAGTTGTGTTGTGCTGGTGTTTACTTCATCTCTCTTTCTATCTCTCTCTCACTCGCTTTCTCTCTCTCTCTCTCTCTCCCTCTCATTGTGTCAACTCCTCAACACGAGATGTTTCAGTGATTGAAAAGGAACATATCTGTGAAATTGTGAAGTGAATTAAATCATTTGTTCAACGCTGTGTGCTGAATAATTATTTAAAAATGTTCCTGTTAATGTTTGATTGCATTAAAGATATAGTAAACGGTTGAAAGCTAATAGAATTTTTGTCAAATTCACCAAATATTATAAGCCTTGCAGTGAGTCCACTATCTCTGTGTGCTGAAAACATTATCTGGTACTTCTACACAACTCTGGCTCCGTAAATAGTTTAATTTAATAAAGTGAAATGATTTGAATCTTTAATAACTCTTGAATCTGTCATCTCTTACAAACATGTTGCTGGGTGTCGTTGTGACTACCCCAATGAAGCTCCAGTGAAACAGTAGGACTTACATTTCCTCCAGATATAGTCTGCACTCACACGACATCCATGACACATTCCTCCCAGCCTAGAACCTGATTTGGGTTACGATGAAAGAAAGAGGATATCTGTGAGAATATCTAAGGCCAATATTAATTGTAGGATGAATCAGATCAGATCAGCATACAGCCGATTATTATTTACAAGTTCCTTGGAAATAATGGCCCTGCATGGAAGGGATTCTCAAGATGGGGTGCCCCCGCAGGTCACAAAATCCTTCTGAGGACATGAGACAATATAGCATTTTTCTTTGTAGATACTGTAGATATATTATTTGTTAAATTAAAGGTAGGGTCAGCATTACAACAACATCAGCTCTCCCCGAACCACGCATGGGAACCGTGGGTGCACTCACGTTGCAGCCCCCAACCACCCCGTCTCCACCAGCGCACACCATGGACCTGCGGA
>JAODUG010000020.1:2615517-2627025 GCA_027564795.1 Aphredoderus sayanus | reverse complement strand
GGATATCGGTCAATGTACTTCATGACAACATTGGTATTCTCCACAGGACATGAAGGGTTTTTCATGTTTGTCATGAACATACCATACAGTTTCTCCCAAGATCTGTACTGTGTGTGTGTGCTTTTAGAAGGCTTGTAATGTTGCTTTGTGTATGGGAATGTCATGGTGGAGAAGGCTAGTGTGCTTTTGTGTGTGTGTGTGTGTGTGTGTGTGTGTGTGCGCGTGCGTGTGGTGTCTATACTGCACATGTGTATATGTGTGCCGTGTGTACGGGTGGGTGTTGCTGGGGGTTGGTTGCCGTGAGACCTGCCTCTCAGTGTAATTGAAAAATGTGACCTGGAAAATGTTTGCCCAGCGGAGCATGAAAGTTACCTCCAGACTGGCGCTCACAGACGCCTCACCTGGCCCCTGACTTTGAGGGCCCCCACACTGGCTGGGAGCTCTCCTTAACAGCCACTTTATCCCTCCACTTCAAGCAGACAAATGCATTATTCATCAGGGCTAAATAACCTCGTATGGACAGAAATAAATAAATAAATAAAAGGCCGGAATCCCTACCTTGCGTGAAAAAGCTGACCTCGGCAAGGGTGTTTATGGTTTGAAACCGAGTGTGTATGTGTACAGTATGTGTGTGTGTGTGTCTGTGTGTGGGTGTGTATGTGTGTGTGTGGGATAAAGAATGGTCAGTTTAATAAAATGCCATAAAATATGCAGGAATTTTAAGAGCCATCACCCAAATATTCAGATAACGAACATCACACAACAAACTTGACCATTTACAATATGGTGGATATTGTTTGACCTTGGATGGTACACACATGAGCCTTAATGGATCACTCACAGTGATGGGTACGCGGCGTGTTTGGTCTGTTCATCATCCAGCAAAGTGTAGTTTCGCGAGGGATGGAAACATTCCTGTGTTTGAAGCATCAGCAAATCTGACGGCAATTAAGGTAGTGAAAGACTGCAATCAAAAACCCGCCTCCATCCTGCACACCCAAGGTCCTCTGGGTCATTTTCATTACCCGCGACTATTATTTCAACTAATCTAATTAATGAAAGGGAGGTTTCTGACCCTTTATTACAAGAAAGACAAACCAATGTCACACACTCCAAAGTATAAAGCTCAATAGGTATTTGTCAAGGTGTGAAGCCTTCTGACTTCAAGGTATGAGGCTAATTCTCAATATGTAGAAATGAAGTGAGTCCTAAAAGGCTGGTCCTGAAGGTACAACGGTAAAAGTGTGTTCAGTAACCACAGAAATGTGGACAAAACCATGTGTACAGGATGCAACTAATGTACGTAAACTGAGGAGAGAGATGCTTCTTGTTGCCTTTCTCTTTCACTCATTTGCCTATCTTTTGCTCCCACTCAAATTACTCAAGTGAATGCCTCTCTCACAGGAAGAACAGCCTCTTTAAGTATCATGAATATTCAGGAGCGTTGAGCTAGTCTCCATTTTCCACCAGTGGGGAGCTGTTGGCTTCTAAGGGCACTCTGCCAAGAAGCCTGTTGATAAAACAGAAGGATAAATCCTACAGGATAAGACTAAACAAAACACACCATTGGACAATTTTACTAATTATTATTGTATGTAGTTCCCAATTGAGTTTGCTACCCAAGTGACACTTGCAGAATGTATTATGCCTATTAAAAACTCACCATCTTGCCTAAAATGACAGCTATAAATCATTTAAAGTGTTTTAGTAACAATAGATTAGCATTAGTAAGTGGTATATTGTACCACTATATATTAGTTTCTGAATCTGTAAACCTAATATGAGATTAAAATGTATTTACTGTCTCCAATGTTATTGTTTTTCGGATTGCTATTATTGAAATTACAGTATCCCCTTGCTGTATACTCGAGCTGTGAATCAAGACATCCCACCGCACTTTAAATTCGTGACCAGGATTGTTTTGCATACTTTGGGAAGACTTGTGGGATGCCCCCACGAGGCAGTGTGTGTCTCATGCATATTTCATGGTATTTAATGCAATGGAATCAGCAAAAACTAGCATTACGTGATGGCTATATTATATATACACCACTTCTTAATTGAAGTCCAATAATATTCTTTTTATATACTGTATACACTGATAGTTTTGTTTGTCAGTGGAGAAAAAAGAAGCCCAGCACATTAAATGCTATTCTGCCATAATCTCATTGTGAGATTTAATACAATATTATATATATATATATATATATATTTAAAGAAGAACATATTGACATTTTCCATAATAACAATAGTTTTTAGTGCATACATAAAAAATAAAAAATGTTTCCACAAAGGTATTTTTACTCCAGTTGTTATTGTGTGGCTCAGTGAATCTTCTGTGATATTTAGATGTATAGGTACACATCTCTCAGAACCCCAGAACACCATGTCTGCCCCATCTCAAATCTTATGTTTGAAACACAATGGAGGCATGACATTTGGTGCCTATAGATCAAACCAAAAATACAAGAAAGTTATGCTGGTTTGAACCATAATGATAATTCTGTGCACAGCTTTGTCCGTTTAACTGTCAAAACTCCTGATTTTATACAGGGTGGGAAATATATTAAGTTATTATATTGAGATATCTCCCATCTACAGTACATGGAAGTATAGAGGCCGACTGCAGTGATAAAGGCCCTCAGACAGTTTTTAAGTAAATGATTCAAGGCTGGCAAGGGGAACAAGATAATTATGAAAAGACTATGTAAGAGGGACTTGTGCTTCAGTCTTAAATTAGATAATTTGCATCTTTCATTAAGTTGATCTATGTGTAAGAACATTATAGAATAATTCACGTAAACCGGAGGACTGAATTTGCAAAGTTATGTTGCCCGCATCTTGCTGAGAGAATTTACTGAGATATTAAATTACATTATTATAAGGAAACCTTTGCTAATGTCTTACATTTCTTTAGACATTTAATTAATTAAACATGGTTGTTTTACAACAATTTGCAGTGTGTAACTAAAAACAGCATTCATTTTGTAAACAAAGTTTTTGAATATTGTATGTGAGGATTTAGAGAGGTACAGTTTAAGACTTTAGAATTATTCTGGATAACTTTCCGCAAGTATTGCTTTTCACCACCACCATCATCATAATCAGCACTAGTTTTCCACTGCCCTAACATAGATAAAGAAAAGCTATATCAGTTAGTGCATAAATGAGACTGAAAACAAGCTAGTAAACAGTGTGAATCTAATTAAAAGATAATGTCAGCCGTTTTGTCACAAAAGTTTGTGCTGCTACAGTCCTATCTTCATGCCCAAGAGGTCCTATATCTGTTAAGAGGTGTTTCTTTCCATTGTATGTATTGCAAATTCTGCTTTATAAGAACATATCTTTCTAGGTGGGATTTGGTTTGGCCATCATGCATAAATTTACTATAGGCCATATTTATTTTATATTCAGTGAAATTATCATCTACTGTACTCCTGGAAAGCAAGACAAGGGACTACTTTTTTTTATTAATTTTTTTTAAAGGCATTGTAATAGAAATATAATACAAATCTGCACCAAATTTCTGCATCTGGAATGTGTTTTTTGCCTCCTTGCATACGCCTCCAAACATCCATTCTGTTTGAGGATGGCTAGACGTTAACCAAACGTGTCTCGCTGGGGAAATGTTATTCCTGATGAGAGGATTGACCATCCCTATCTGCAGAGCAGCAACTGCACATTCTGAATGAACATCACTCCGCAAACAGGCCGCTAGAGGGGAACTTAGAAGTACAGAAGGGAGAGCCTCCACATCCCTCAGAAGAGAATTCAGCATTGACTGCTGACAACCAACTTCAAAAGCCCAGTTATGAACATGACAGGCAGCCCCCAAGCCTTTGAATGCAGTGCACACTTTTATCAAGAATTTAACAGTTATTTAGGAATGAGTTTAAAAAAACTTTTTTTTTTTTTTTACTGTACAGCTCATCTTTGACACAGAAAAGTGCACAGGTCTCCACCTGCCGCTGATATATCTGGGTTTTGCATTTTATGAGCGCACAATGTTATTCCACATGGCAGCTGTTGATATCAGTGCTTTTGATTCCTGAGGAGTTCTAAAGGAATGCTGCATGGAAAGGCCCCCAAGGCAAAAGTTGTTTATTTGCGCAGATATATATTAATCCAATCAATTTGGCTCCCCTCACACCTTCAGGGGAATTATAATGGACCAGATGGGTGCAGAGTAATCCTTAAAGAAATGCCCTTAAACTAAGTTCAGGCCAGTTTTATATACTGGTATAATTACTGTAGGTATTTATTCATTCGTGTTACCTGTGGTTTCACAGCATGATGCTCATTTGGTTTTCAGTGTTGCTGACGAAGAAATGGGGCAACTGTGAATTCACAGTGAAAGCATGTAAAATCATACAGTAGGTACATTTAGATAATTGTATATTCAAATATTGCAGTCAATCAAGTACACTTGATCGCTAATTAATTCATAATGAATACAACCCAGCATCCCCCCACTTTAACTTACTAAATCTGCACGCGCCACATGAATGCAGATGAAACAAGCACGCGTTGAATTTTTCATCTTTACTATATCATATAATCCTTAATCCTGTACTCGTATCCAAAGCAACAATACATGTATTTATTCATAGTTGAATAGGCAATACTGTATAGCAGTTATAACACATTCTGCTATAATAATGACACCAGTCATCAGAGTTATGTTAGATCCTAAAGCCATTACACACCGACATACTGTTAAGTCCTGTAAATAATTGCTAAGAGCTTAAACATTCTGGGAACTGATCTTAACATACTGTAGAACAGGAAAGGAGAGATTATAGTACCCTATCCTGTCGGAAACGTAAAATGCAATAACAAGACAAAAAAAAACGATGTCATATTAAACACGGTAACCTGTAATCCATCGATTGCAAGATGGAGGTGGAACAATATCCCCTGCTGTTCCTCTGTACATCAGCGGTCACACCTTCTCTACAGAAGAGACGGCGTGGTCCTATGACACGGCGTAACTGTACGTGTGCGTGCGCGCATGCACGCGTACTTACGTGCGTTGCAGTGTCATCCCATCCTGGAAAATGACTTATTAAAATGAAATTACGCGGCGCCCTGACCCATAGCAAACGGCATGAGCTGCAATTTGTCTAGCAGTTGAGCTGTGAATAAAATCTGATTGGCAATCATTTGCCTTTGCTGTTGATATAGCATCCCATCCTCCACCTTCCCCTCTATCTCCTCTCGCCTCCCACCTCCCCAACCCCTGCTTATCACAGTAGTGTTGATATAAGGGTGAAATATAACTGATATGCTGATCTGGGGTCAGCGAACAGAGCACTGTGATTGAGGTTCGGAAAGGGTTATTTGAACCTGGAAGAGCCGACAGTAATGTTAAACGCCAATACTGATCTACTGGATGCGTGTGTGTGTGTGTGTGTGTGTGTGCCATACTGCAAAGCCTTTTCAAGCTAACACAGAGTCCTCTCTATGTCAGCAGTTATCCTGCCTCCTTCACTTGTGTCATTTCAACGTGGTGTGTGTGTGTGTGTGTGTGTGTGTGAGTGCGAGATGACGCCTATTGGCTTTGGTGTTTTAGCAGCGGACAGCAAACAATTAGCAAGCAGCACCTTGCAATTTGTCTCATTTATCCAGTTTAATACATTTGTATGTCTCTCTGTGAGAACACACGAGCTCAATGGAAGGAGGAGAATATGATAGAGGGAATGATAGAGGAGGGTAATAGAAGCAGGGCGCTAAAGACCCTCGTGCAGCAGTGGCCACAGACAGGTTGATGTACTTCCAGCAATGAACAGCTCATGAAAACTGCTATCCGTAGGCCTTAGGAAGATATTCTATCTCTCTGCCGCTAACGGCGCGGCCTAAAATCACCTGCTCCATCAACGTCAGGCCAGCCTCTATTACGTACAGCGCACAGGGACAACAGCAGAGGAGACAATAACACACAAGCGGGGCCGTGCGTGCAGTGTTTGCGGGGCGATATTAGCTTCTGTGAGGGAGATGAAAATGCAAGGTGCGGCAGGTTGCGGGGAGATATTAACAGCATTAGGAGGTCCCTCGCAAAATGAAAGGTCGGGTGAGCTGTGTAGAGCTTTATTGTATCTACGTGGAAAATAAATGTTGAAAACGTAGCCATTGTTTGGGCATGCGTTAGACGCTGTGTACTCAGTATGCTACTGTTGGTGTCTGTGTGCACAGGATGTACATATACTTCCCAACAAACCAAAAATCAGTCAAAATAAAATAGTAAGCACATGGCTCCTGAAGTGTGTGGAGGATTACAGTTATTGTTATCGCAAGGGACCAATCTAAACAACGGTTCCTCTATAGGATTTGAGCCTAATGTGTGTGTCGCAGGCGCCTACGCGCACAAAGCAGAAGACAAATTCAACTAGACCACCCAAAGTCCAGCAAACAACACTCTTTGATGGTGACGCACTTCAGCATCTCCACACACACACACACATGCACACACAATATACACACACAATCTGAGCTTACTCATTTCACTTTGTTCCTCGGTACAGCTGAAGGGAGAGTTTCGCAGCCTTGAACCTTCTCTTCAAAACATCCCTTTCATTCATTCTTGAACACTTGTGTGAGTTCCTTTTGAAAGGCAAAGATGAATCTTGATATATGCTCCGTTGGTCGGTGGTCCGAAGGAATTATATGCAGGACCTGATTCTAAGTGTGAAAGAAATGTAAAACCTATTTTTCAATATACATCACAAAATTATGTAAAGCAGATCACATGGCCATGAAATAAAAGATATGCGGTCATGCAGCACTATAAAACACTTCCACAACAGTAGACTATAGTGATTTACCCTTACATTATACAGCAGCTGTTTAACATTATTACGTTTTTAATGTAATACTGTATCCAAGGGATTGTTTTCAAGCAAACGTGTGACTTCTGCAATACATGGTGTCATTGGTTACCCCTCCAAACCCTGTCCCCATCCCTTCCCTATCCACGCGTCCCAGGCTGTTCTGACTGGTGTTTAGCTGGTGCACTATACCAAGGCCTTAATATGTTGGAACTACTAATCCTACGTGTTAATTTTACACCATGGTCATTTGTACATTTTGACATAATGGATAGATGGTAAACTATGAGCCGCTGGCACTATAATGCCTGCGCTTACAGTCAACATCCCAGTGTGGATTACCAAGTGCCCTTGCCGTCAAGGACTAAAAATCCTCCATTAACACTTGTAACCTCTGTGCGCAAATTGCTTGCTTTACCGCAGTGAGCGGGCAGTCCTGAATCAAGACATTGTGCTCTTAAATGTCCACTACCAATTTCATTGACAGTGACTATTTAGGGTGACGCTTGTGACTCAATTTAAGGTCATAGCGGTGTCATCAATCACATGGCAAAAGAGAGGCACTTTGCGTTTCCATTCAAGTCTCCTCCAGAGAGAGAACTTCCTCCCGGAGCTAATAGAAATTTAACTCTGCCTATAACTCCTGCGAGTCCCCCGAGCCTCCACGCCAGGCAGGGTCCGGGAGGAAATAGCTTCAGATGTCATTTACTTTACTGTTCTCTTCTTATCTTTTTTCATTTCATTTCTTCCTCCTTCCCTGTCCCCGTATCTTTTCATGATGTTTGCCGTCATTGGCAGTGGCTTGAAATATTGATTTTGTTCTCTTCCCGTCGTCTCCCCTTCCTCCTCCTCCTCCTCCTCCGCCTCCTCCACATCCACCACCTCCTCCACCTCCTCTCCCCAGCCTCCCGCCTGGTATCTGAGCACCTCGGTTGATGCGCGAGCAGCAGCCTCCTTCCGCTGGCAGCTCGTCCCGCTCCGCTCCTCTACTCTCTGGCTTCTCTGTTCTCCCGTCGTGCGCCTGTGTCTCTGGGACTTGACTGACATTACTGGGTGACTTCGCTGCCTCCAACAGGGGTACCAGGGAGTAGGGCGTTTTGTGTGTGTGTGTGTGTGTGTGTGTGTGTTGACAGCGAGGGGGAGGGGCTCCGTCACTGTGCTCTTCTTCTTCCCTACATCCATCAAAGTGCCAGAGGCCCCTGCTCAGGCCTGTCGGCCGCCGCTGGTGACGACTCGTTCCCCCTGGCAACACACAAATAACTATAAACTTTTGCTATTAGCGAGGTCAGCGCAAAGTGAGACGTCTTTCCTGGAGTCGACACAGACCTCCACAAAAGAGGTTCTGTTAGGCTGTATCTCTCTGTCTTTCTTTTTCCTTGTTATGGCAGTGTGCCACCACACACATTTTACCCTCTTTATTAAAACCATATTTTACCACATTTACATGTAAAGCAACATAATATGTATGTGTAACAAAAAAAAAATTGTAACTTATTTGAAAATGTAACTGCACCAAAAGGGCCATATGAACAATGTTGGCATTGTCAGAAAAACTCTGTAGCATTGGTGCAATACGTAATGTTTGCTACTGTACATCTACACACTGAAGCAGCGCTATTAGTGGATGTTTGGAGGCAACTGGGTGAAGGGCCATTCAGCGACACTAGTGTGAGGGGCCACTTCACTCAACTTTGGCATGCTTGAAAATGTGTAGCCATTATTATGACTGCTCTGCCTGATTACTTATGTGCAATGGCAATAATGACTTACCACCAAGCAGATGCCCAGAGTCTGGTACTGAAGGGGCATTAGCATTGTGGCTTTACTAGCACCCATTAGCAGTAAACAAATGCACCTGTCTCTGTTTACCATCTCTGCTATATTGCCTCTGACAACACATCGACGCCAAGTCATAAACGCAGAGGAGGAGCAATTCATCTTTATTGCGCATGTAATCATTCTAAACATCCACGTGAGCTGGCTGTCCCTCCAAGACAGGTAGAGAGAGACCAATAATGTTTCCCCCGTGGCACACATCGTTCTGCCTGAGTGATCCCATTGGTCCAGAGACCAGGAAGCATTGCGTGTTGTGTTAATTTCATCCTCTGCGCTGCGGAGGACTTTATTTCCTTCCCGGCTCAGGTTACGCTTTCTCTCACCGCGCTAACAGCAGGCACGGGTTACAGTTAGCAGTGTGATGTAATGCGTGTTAGTGTGCGTGATTAAAGTCAGCCGGGAGAGGGAGTAGGCAGGTGCAGGGCTGATGAGCAGAGTGACAGTGTTAATAGACTGAGGCTCCAGGGAGGTGGCCCCCATTTGCAGCGCCAATCCGTCTTGATTTCTGCACATTGCCTTCCTCAATTACAGTACCTGTTTAGCCCTGGTCGCCAGCAGCCCGGGCACAGCAACACGGGGGAGAAAGAACATAGCGCACATCACATCACATTATGCTAGTTGGTCACGCTTGCCTTTTTCGAAAACATTCCTCAAAACTTTTTCCCACGTCCCAAAGGATACAGTTGGGATGGTAGCCTGATTGGATGTGGAGTGCTAGCCTCTAATCTCTGCTGGCTCTGTATCTCTAAAGATGTGTCTAGGCTCTTCCTCTAGCAAGAAAGAGATGGTGTGTAGATAAGACACTGAAGGATGCGTTTTATTTACCGGGGCACATAGAATTAAAGGTGTCCTCTCCCAAGTGAAAAGAGGGGAAAAAAGTTATTATCTTCATCACCTAGCCCTATAGAGCTGACACCACACAACACCTTTACTCAAGATAAGACCTAATCGGGAGTGTTGTTTATTTCTTTATTTACCCGTGTCAAGGTTATGAGTTATAGCACACAGAACAGCCTGCCCTTATTCAATCAAACCCAGCAAGCTTGAGTTAGATGAAAGTAAGATGCTTTTCATGTGATATATATGTGTAAATGCTTTTACCATTGACATTTTGTAGTTTATTGCGATAGTCCGTAGTAGTGGCGATAAGGCTACTCCCCATAAACCAAGATGAAAATATATATAAATAAATGAAAAGATGAAATAAACTGTACACAAAACTGTAGTTTTACCAGATGGAAGTAAGTGGAAGTGCAATGACATGGTTTACCATGACACAACTTCCAATGTAAACCAAAATGTAGCTTATAATTTCTATTCGATGGAAGCTAGAGGGACAAATCAAGGTAACTACGTAGACATTCTCCAACAGGTATGTATACATATTAACCACATGGGCCCGTCTCCCATGGAGTGCATGCTTGATATCGACAGGATGGAGTCCTACACCAAGACCAGTCCATTGGCGCGAGACGCTAGCCTGCTAAGTGGGATGTTGACGACCGGCGAGGAATCTAAATTCCAATAGATTGTTTCCGTAACCTTTCTCAAGCGCCGAATAACAGAGACGTGATGTCCCCGCCCAGCGCTGCTCTTTAGATTGCTGCCTCGCCGTCACTTGACACCGACAACCGTGTCGCCCGGGACAACGCACCAGTTACCTTCACACTGGGCCGGGTGCACGCGTCGACTTTTGACCCCCGATGCATTTCAGAAAAGGTCAATGTGACAGTCGTCGTCTCGTCAATCCGGGCGTTGTGACTCCGTCTGTCCTCCCGGAGATCCTCTAGGGGTGGAGGTGGTGGAGGTGGTGGGGCGGGGGGGGGGGGGTAGTGGAGGTTGTTAGCAAACAAGTTTCACCATCCTGACTCTGCAACCACCGACCATCTTTCTTTCCCCGCCTGAGAGAGGGCTGGGGGGATGGTGGCGGGTGGGAGAGAGAGCTGGGGTGGTGGGAGAGAGGGCTGCGGGGGGGGGGAGGGGGGGGGAGAGAGCTGGGGTGTTGGGAGAGAGGGCTGGGGGGGGGGGTGCATGGGGTGTGGGGGTTAAAACGACCTTCGTGACCGTCTTATCACTTGGAAAGGTCACGGCGGGGGTCTCTTGGAAAGCGGGGAGGCGGGGGGAATCGATCTGGAGGCTTTCTTTTATTTATCTCAGCGGACATGCTGCTCCAGGTGTTCTTACAGGCCAATGGTGGAGGGGGAGAGATAACCATCTATTAGTGTTGCAGATCCTCCCATCCTTCCCCTCCCCCCACCAACTCCTTGCTCACCGCCACCGCCTATCTCTGACTGAAGCCCAAACTCTACTGCACCTTGGTTAAAGGACCCCTTGGCCCGGGGCCAAAGGCGGGATTGGAAGGAGGAAACTTGGAGGTCGACTGAAGTCCGAGCCTTACGGGGATGGTTAATGCAGGCGGGTCAAATTGGGAGGGTGTCAGGACCTCCCTGAAATCTGCAGAGGCATTACAACAGTAAGCGCTAGGAGGGAGGTGGTGTAAGGGTGTGGCTGTCATCACACACACTTTTCTGCCCACCCCCCAACCAACCAACCTCCTTTTGCGGTGCAGTGTTTGTAATGGCCCACTCTTATCACCATTTATCATTTGAACAGTGCAATATACAGTATAGGAGCGGGGGTCGACTCACTGGAGGCAAAACCGCAGCAAGATAGAGATATAACGCAGCGAGATGAGTGTGTTACTGAGCACGGGCTGATTTAATTAAAGATTTCCTTCCCTGCTGTTTTCAGGAAGGGGGGTGGAGATGCGACGTGAAAAAGAATGACTCATTGACATTGCTGCTGACTCACATTGGTAAAGGTTGTTTGGATGCTCATGCAAGGGTAA
>JAODUG010000020.1:2550975-2577309 GCA_027564795.1 Aphredoderus sayanus | reverse complement strand
AGGCTAATCATGTGGCAGAGGGCGAGCAATGCGCCAAGCTTGACTGGACATGCAGGCAGACGGACAGGCAGGCGGACAGGCAGGCGGGCAGGCAGGCGGACGGGCAGACGGACACGCGGGGAAACAGACAGATAAGCAGGTGTAGGCGCCGCAGACAAACACGCCGGGTCAGATACGACGGCGGGGGATTCATCTAGAAGCCAGTCAAGCATTGTTGTCACAGCAACCTTTCTGTTTTGATTGAGGAATTATTCCTCTGCGAGCATGCCCGGTGTTCCGCCTGGCGGCGAAACTCTGCTCTGAGGAAACACACGTGTTTTGTTTTATACGTTTTAGGAGGAGAAGCAAGCGGTATAAAAAAAGGCCTTCAACATCTTTTGTGAATGCAGATATCGCGGTTCCTGTTAAAAATGCAACACATTTACACACATAAAGGTGGACTAGTTCACTGTTATTATGTTTATTCCCAATGGCTCATAAGCAGTGCATGTATATGCAGAAGTACAGTAGCGGTGGTGGTGTGGGTGGGGTGTAGGGGTGTTGCTATGGCGCCTGGAGCCCACAGTGATCTGACACTATCAGCGCTGTGCGGCTGCATATGTACGCCAGGCACGCCGGCTTTGTTTATTCTATTGACTTATTTGTTCTGTCCATCGACTGTGTTGCCTGTAGCCAAGGCTTTCTTTTCCTCCCTTTAAATCACCACCTCCTAATTATCTGTCACATTTTCTGCTATCCCATGCCAAAGACACACAATGGCCGATAATGACCCCGCAGACAGCATCTATCAGGCGCTCAGCCATTGATTCTTCCCCCTCTCTCTCTCTCTCGTTCTCTCTCTCTCCCCCTCTGTCTCTCTCTCTCTCTCCCTTTTCAGTTGACACCTCTCTCGCTCTCTCTCATTTTTATAATTCTCTCTCCTTCTCACTTGACATCCCCCCATCCCTCTCTCTCTCTCATTTTCTCTCATTCTGTCCTTCTCACTTGACACATCCCTCTCTCTCTCTCTCTCTCTCTCTCTCTGTCTCTCTCTTTCTCTGTCTCTCATTTTCTCCCATTTTCTCTCCTCACTTGACACCTCTCTCTCTCATTTTCTCTCATTCTCTTTCCCTCTCACTTGACACATCTCTCTCGCTCTCTCTCATTTTCTCCCATTCTCTCTCCTTCCCACTTGGTACCTCTCTCATGCTCTTCCTCTCCGTGTCTGTGTTCCACAGAGCCAAGCCCCCTCTTTACAGGCCGGAACAATACGCACAAGCATTACCACACACGCACACACACGCACCTACACAAACACTCACACACACACAAGTATAAATGCATCTTCATAATAAACCTCCTATTTTCTTTTTCCTTTAGTCCTTTCTATGAGCCTAATCGATAAAACAGCGTGAACCGTTTGGCCACCTGGCGGCGCCATCTGATTGTATATGATTTTGTGTGTTTTTTATTTGCCATTGCTGTGTGTTTTAATTTCTTTATTAATAATTTCTTTAAGTATTTGTGTTGTTTTTTGTTCCTTTTAACCCTAATGTTGTCCTCGGGTTTCAAACACTTGTTGTGCCAGCAGTGCACATCATATGTCTGTGAAAGCTGTAAAATTAGGTTTAGCGCCCTCTATCTGCCACAAAGCGCTATTGATTTGAATCATTTTGACCCAGAGGACATCAAGGGTTATAACAAAATGTTATGGGTGGGGTGTGGTGGCATGAGCGGGACTCAGAACGTGTCACATAAAAGTCTGGAAAACTGCCTCCAGTAGAGGCTGTTTAACTGGTGTCAGTGGCTGAGCGAACAGACAGCGGGGGAAGTGGGGGGGTGAGAGGGGGGGGGCGAGGGGCCAATGTTTGGCCAGAATGGACTCCTGTATGACAGTAATGTGGCTGGAGTGTTAGCTGCCGGAGGGCTGGAGAAAAACTCCTTCCCCTCCCGCAGCTTCAACTGGCATCTGTCCCCCGACGCACGCCTCACCCACTGTCACCCCCGGCGCCCCCCTCCCGAGCCCCCCCCACCCTGCCGCCGAGGCCGCGGGAGGCTTGCGGGTCATTACGGCAAACTGTCACGGCCAACTGTCACCCGGCACAGACTGCTGCCCCACCCCCACCAAACCATGTCCGACGCTCCAAACATAGCATCCATCTCCTCATCACCCACACCCCCCCCCTTCTGACACAGCCAGCGTCACGCCGGGGGACATCTACTTCTTTACCTTCTAAACGGGGACAGGGAAGGGCCAGGACACAATGCTCCTGGCTTTTTGGAGTTCAAAATAGCTTGCCGTTTCCCTCGGCAGTGATTCCGTTACAGACTGACAGAAGCAAAGCATTACACTGTAGGGTTAGCGTGCGTTTTATCATAAGAAGAAATACACGTGAAACATTATACACATTTTAACATGACAGTATGAAAGGCAAACTGTATTTAAATGTTTCAAATCCACGTACTCGGTATTGTCCTTTCATACAATTTCCTGAGGCAAAATCCTCCCACTCCGTCAGTAAGTTTGCTGGAAACTGAGTCATCATCTACTGTTGATGGCGGGAAGGAGGAGAAAAATATCCCCACTGGGGGCAAGCAACGGTTGACAGTTTGAAACAGGACGAGACACTTGTTGTTTTATTACTAGAGGGCCAATAACAGCACGGATAACATCTAGCAGCAGGGTGCAGAGCAGAGGAGAGGAGATAAACTGCCGAGCACCTGAGCACCGATGATGCTTGACACTTCAGAGGAAGAGAGCCCCGGACCTCTGACAGAGCTGGTGATGTGCCCCCCCCCCCCCCTTCCCCAATTCACACCATCCACAGATGCACCTAGGGGAGACCTGAAAATATCAAAGGCTCCAAACAGAACAACAACCCCAAACTGTGTTTGTGGCCGTCGTGCGTGCGTGCGGGCCTGAGCTCGTGCACGTGCCAGTGCGTGCACGTGCCAGTGCGTGCGTCGTGTTTACCGATGGCGCTGTGTGCAGGCGGCAGCGCTGCCGCTGAAAACGCCCACATCACATCGCCCTGGCGATGGCTTTGGTATGTGCTTTCAGCCTAACCCAACAGACTGTGTGGCACGCGGGGTCAGGGGTCGGGTCCTGCTCCCCGGGTGATGGCTGTGTGTGTCAGCCTAGTTCTAGTAATCACTGTGCACTCCAAACCTGATTTAGCTAGATTGTCCTCCACCCCCACCCTTACTGTATATACAGCCTCACCCATCCTCTTCTAGACCCACTGCTCTGTCTCTCTCTCTCTCTATTACCCCCCACCCGTTCCCTCCTGCCGTCTTCCGTTACTCACCCCTTCTCTCTGTCTGTTTCTCTCCCTCACCCCCCCACACACACCCTTTCCTTTCTGCCATCTTCCATCTCTCACCCTTCCCTCCCGCCACCCCTTGTTGGTAATGGCAGCTGATTGATGGAGTTTGTTTAGCGTTAATTACAGTGCAGGTGAGTGGCCGGGCCCTGTGCAGTCCAGTGAAGCAGGAAACTCAACTTGGTTAGGTTAGAGATTGGATTTCCCAAAGTGAAATAACGCTGTATACAGGGGAAGTGGTCCTCATACTGCTTTATTTCATTGCTGGTACTGTTGCCTTCCTTCCCAATTCCTTCGCTGGGATTTTTATTCTCCACTCTTTTTTTCCCCGCTGTTTTTTCTTTTCATTTTTTTCTTTTCAGTTTTAGAATCGAATCATAATATCATATCATATACGACGTGGCACATACATTTCAATTATGTATATGCTGAATAGCTCAATCGTCTGTGATTATCTTGAATAAAGAGGTCGACTATGAATTAAATAATTGTGTCATGAAGTACACAATACAGACAGCTAGTGATTATGGGAATGAGAGCATATGCCACACATTGGCAGTGATGTGCTCGTGTTGTATTGACCAATGAGCTTGGGTTCTGCGGGTAGCATCACATGTTGTCATATCTGCTGCGTTGTAGTTACAGCATAATGCTCACTACCAGAGAATGAGACAATGGGATTCATAATAGAATAGCAGCTCATATTGTGTGACGGCACAAACAGAATATTGCTGCAGATTGCAGCTTTAATGTGATATCTACTGTAATCTAATGTGATCTTCATGCAGGTGATTTTATGGTCAAAGTAAGCAAGCTCAACAGATAAAGTCAGCACAGTGTGTATAATTCTCCCTCTCTTTCTAATATGAAAGAGCACAGAAAAGTTTTTTGTTAAAGTGTTATTCCTTTTCACCCTGCATTACAATGATGTCTAACCGAAATCTGTAACTGTACTGTATATCCCAGGGGTCAGCAACCTTTACTATCAAAAAGAGCCATTTTGCCCCCTCTTCCACTAAATAAATATAGTCTGGAGACACAAAACATAACAAGCCTACTCCAAACCGGTTGTGTTGGAGTAGGCTGTGCTGTCTGTTCGCTAAGGATCAGCTACTATAGTGGGTATTGTAGGTGTGTCGTTATTGAGTGCCACCAAATGAAGTAGCCTACCAACTCCAAATCCCCTTGTCTGTAATCAGCTATCCCGGGGCCCCTGTTTGGCTATCACTGCTAGCCCTACATTTCTACAACACGTTACACAGCAACACTGTTAAACAAGAAAAGAGGCTAGTAAAGAAACATGTGAGTCAGCCTGTCTTGACCAGGAGGAGCAGAAATGTCAGACAGTGTTTTGGAGATCAATAGGTCCTATATGTGCAAGAAGCGTGCTTATAATGTGAGTGCAATCTTGCTAATGTGAATATTTGAACTGTCAAATAGTCTATTGACTGTAATCATATCAGAGGTTTGCAGAAATACGTTCCCATAATTGTCTTAATTCTACGAATTATTCTGTAGGTAAACAGATCCACTATTGTCATGTGACATCAATGCTTCGTTGTGATTGGTTCAACTAATTTCACCACCTGGCGAAAGTTAGAAAATCGACCTTGAAGCGAATAAAATATATGTCGCATTTTCACCACAAGGTCACAAGGTCCGGAGCCGCGGGTTACCGACCCCTGGTATATCCTAACTGTAAACAGAAGCTGTACTAAGTTTATTTTATAAGCTTAAGCAGGAATAGAAATATTGCATATGGGTGTTACGGCTACTCTGGTATAGCTCTGCCCAGAAACTGACCGAAACATAGTTAAAACCAAAAAATACAGTGTAGTAGCCTAAATGTATTTAAGAAACAAACAGACAAACAAACAACTGAAACCAACTCAACAACAAGGTGATGTGGAAAATTAGGAATGGACCAACAACGTTGCAGGCCATCAGGCCCAGAGGTGTCCTCTAAACTACGAAAACATTCAAGCAAGCTAAATTTAACAAAAACAAGCCACAGAAACAAAAAACAAAAGTTATAAAACTTTAACAAAACTGCTCAACAATGAGTAGGAAAGACAAGCATGTGATAACACCTCTACACAGAGCTCCAGAGCCCCAATAGTTTTCCTCATTGGAAACACCTGGCACTGGGTACATTAGGTTCAATAGCTTGACGCTGCAACTATTCTTCTGCATTTCAATGAGCATAGAGCATGCTAAAGATACATTTGCCAGAACTAAAGGACAAGTGAAGGTGCACTGTGATGAGACAGAGAGAAAAAACATCCCCAGAAATTCAAAATGTCAGAGAAATCCTTTAGAAATATGCATGCAAACCGCTAATGCTCTAATGGTTGTGGCTCTTCCCCCTACTCAGTATTCAGTATTTTTGGCCATAGTGTACTGCTGTTATGTTATCTTTAATATACACTAAGCATAGAGGCTACCTGTTTTGGAGAAGCTCTCATTTCTCTGTGCATCACTGTTTCACATTTGGAGATTTCACATTATTGAGGTGAATCCTAAAATAAAACATCCATTACCCCGTTCAGCCTCATTATTCACCCTAAAAGGCTGAATGTAAAGTTAAAAAAATAGGTTTGAATAGAAGAGAGAGAGAGAGAGAGAGAGAGAGAGAGAGAGAGGTGACAACGCGTGTGTGTGTGTGTGAGGGGAATTCTGAGCAGTCAATCATCCCGCACAAGAGTCCCGCACCCATTTCATCAGCAAGGACCGCGACGGCTGCTTCTACAGTACATCCTGCCAAATAATCCCCCCTCCGGTTTGTAGACTGCTTAGTAGTAGTAAAAAAATAGTATTAAAATAATACGTTGACCATTACTAATGTTAAATTACCACTTGTATTTTTAGAAGGCCAACTGTGCTGTTTAGTGATACGTATTTAGAGACCCTCCCCCCGACACACACGCGCACACACACACACACACGCGCACGCGCACACACGCACACGCGCACGCACACACACACACATTTTTCGCACTGCCCCAGTCATTAACGTCTCCTTGACAGTCCAATCCCACAAGAAATGTTTCTGTCTATCTGTCTTCCTCTTTGTACTCTAGCCTTGGCACACTCCCGCCACATGTCTAGCGTCTACAGCTCCAGCAAACATCAGCAAAATGAACCATTATTGGCAAGCAAGGAAATCGGAGAACTTCTTTGACTTGGCCACTTGTCTGACTGTCATGCTCCAGCACACAGTATGCCAAACTGACTTTGTGTAGAGTTAGCATCTATATCCAATCAATCTGAAAGAAAGAATTCACAAGCACAGAATGGCAATAATTGCCATATAACGTGTGAAGGTGGGCGCATCCCTCAGTTAATGGATATGCCACACTAGCTAGCCTGCAGTCCATCTGTAAAAGGGAGGATGACATTTCAAATAGCTTTTTTTCCCTCACCGTGTTACATGTGATAAGATTTGTGGCCATATCAATGTTTTTGGAAAGCCACGACATTGGAGTGAGTTATTATACACGCCCAGGTCCCCTTTTACCAGCTGTGTATACTTGATGTGTGGCTCTGTAGCATCACCCAAATGCCAGGGACAACCACACCGTTTGTGTGACTGATTTTATCAATACCAATAATGCTAATCCAGTGGTTTTCAAACTTTGTGAGCCACAACCCCCCAAAACCCACTGATCACTGGCCGACACAAGTGCCAGCCATACATTATCCCACTAATATGTTCTGTTAGGTTTGTTAGCGATGTAGTGCATCCCACTGATTTCCCTCCCACCCATTTGCCTGTGTTCATTACACTCTTTCCAGATCTGATGACAGCAGACATGTTTGGGAACTCTATCTCCTAGGCTCCACCCTTGTTGTTAAGAGCTTTCCAACTCCATTAGACTGGATGTGAAAGAGAAGAAAGTATTGTTGCCAAGTTGCCAGTGATACCAGTATATATTCTACAAAACTGTAACTATCACATGGGCCTATTTAGTATGTATATTCATCAGCAGTGACCTATAGGACACACCAGTGCCATCTTGATAGCATATTGCCCATTCTTTCCCCATTCACCGGAATAAATGGAGGATATGATCAATGCAGCGGAGGAGACCATGGTTAGAATTAATGAGTGGTGCCCAGCGCCGGCAATTTGTCTGCTGCAGTATTGAGCCATCTTATTTCAATGTCTAATTTGTTATTGCGCACAACGTCTCTTTCCCCGGGGCGATTCAAGGCGTCACTTTGTGAGCCATAGCCAGTTGGCCGATAAACACCTCTATGACTGTCTTGGGCATTTTGTGGAAGCGTGGAGCATGGTGTGATTTTTCATCCAAGTGCTGTGGCAGTAAGATGATTCCCTTTCTCTCCCAGCTCTCTGACGGATGTGTGGTTCTTGATTATTCATGAAACTTAGTCTGTAACAACACTGAATGTGAGCATAAATATCACCAAACAACGTGATATACGACGCAGGCCGTGGTGTTATGTGCTCGAATCAATAATGTATTGTCTGGAGGCACCTGTGGGTTGTGGTCAAGAAATAATTTAAAAGCATCTACAAAAGGCAAATAATTCAAGAAAACCACAGCTGATTTGGCCTTGACAAACAGCAACTGCACTTTAGCTATCACAAAATCATATTGTTAGTGTTCAGCACATTCTGTTATGGAAGATTGGGAAATTCAGCAGTGCAATTTGGCACATTTGAATTGTCACAAATACATGCTGGGATTAGTTACTCATGGTGAGGGTCTGTGAGTTATTAAACGGCTGCACGTCACTAAAGGTTAGTTGCTGGATAATGCACCTTTAAACAGTGACTATATCATCATTACATATCAGTCCACATCTTGGGTCATTTCATAAGGAGCTAGGTATGACAAAATCCAGGTATAACTAAATCTGAGACAGCAATACCCCCTTAAATCATCTGGGGAAGAAATCCTTCCATAGCAACCTCAGTGAAGGATGAGTGGAGCATAGTCCTTAAGCAATATCCTGCTGCAGTTATTTTCGTTTGAAATGCAAGGGTTTATCAAACATTGATGAAAGCCAGATAAGCCCCATCTATTTGTTGTTGCTATTACTGTAAGCCGCTGACAGACATTTCTCTTTTTGTATACACTCACAGTATATCTTCCTTATATACCTTACACTTGCTGGGAAGTCCATCTATGCATGCGGCATGTGTCTGCAGCAGGCAATTATGTTGATTGAGGTTATACAATAATGGTTCAGCCTTCTCTCCATTCATTTTTACTTCTCATTCATAATATGGCATTATAAGGTTGATGTTCCATGGGAAATTACATTAAGCAGCTCAGGTGGTGACACCTTTATGTCAAACATCAGTGTGTGGTCCAACTAGGGATAGGCAAAACTCAATGGAATATAAAAATTGATATGAACGTGGCCCCATTGGCCCATATGATGTTTGGCTTGACATTGACCTTTTGTGGTTAACCGTAGGTAAACTGGAAAGTTAAATATTTAATCTTTATAGAAATAATTCGATTTCCATGGGCTTGCACGCACACATGCCTACGCACGCACACACACACACACACAAACTTAATATAGTGACGTCTAAACTGCCTGTCTCTTACACTGAGTTTCAAGCCCCACCACAGAAGCAGACAGATGACGACAGCCCAGGGACAAGCAGAGGACCCACGGATGCAGACGAGTTAATACAAACAAAAGAGGAAGAGTGCATGGTGGGGTTTAAAAGCAGAAAAAAAGCACGGTACACACAAACAACTCCACATACACACTGCCCTTTTTGATCTTCAGGGTTGCTGAAATATTGATTGGCGCGTCACACAGACAGTAAGGCCTTGCATTCAGAACTGTTGTGAGGTGTGTTCGGGAGGCTGCTTAGGCGTTCAGGACCTCAGGCTACTGTTGCTGTTTCTGAGGCACCATATGCCACACCGCCAACAGGTGGCCTCCATGCTTCAGGGTAAAGAATCACTCAGCGATGCCGTGCTGTGAACCCTGCCAAGACAAATCAAGTGTTTGATCACTGCTGAGACTATGTGGGGAGAATTGTATGACTGAGATCAATCATAACAATAATGCAATCCTATTTAGAGTTTTTATTTCTATTTCAGTTTCCCTGACCTTGATCCGTGGTCAAGATTTAAATTGCCGTAGGCTATTGTTCGTTTTTGTTAAATAGCAATCATTAATCTTTTCCTATCACATATTAAGGTTAATGACATACTTCAAAATGTGTTCATTGAAAACAAGCTCATTTTTGAATACATTATACCAGAACTGCAAGTAATGCTGACAAATTCACATTTGGCAAATTGTGACAGTAAAGTAATTGTGTGACTCTGGTGACTCTGCTGGTTACTGTAAGTGAAAATTCTGCTTAGTCTTGACAGCCAGGTGATTTCAAGCACATTTGTAAGTAACCTATTTTATGGACCAGTATCGGTACATCATATTGGTACTGTATATATTGACTTTGGAAATATGTCCAACACATATTGTAGCATGTTGCTCCATGCTATCTGACATTTGAAAAGCTGTTTGATTGATGAGCTACTCTAGATTAAGCCAAACATTATCTATAATAGTGAATAAAATGATTGTAAAATCAAAATGTATTATTGTATTATTTTTAACAAAACTCTTACATTTCCTATCTTAATCAGTATGTTCGACACTGTAATCCATTCTAAACCCTAAAGATCAAACATCTTTGTTTTACAATTTAGGAACTTGAGTTTATCAGTATACAAGTGTGTGCACATTCGTATAGGCTATAGGTCTTTGTTGTCAAAAATGTAATAAAATCTAAAATTTAATAATTAACCTAATCAATTGATTTAGCTAAATCAAAAGGCAGATTTAAAATACATTAATTTACATAGAAAACATGTAAACTTATTTGACCTAAATGTAATCATTAAAAAATGTAATCATGGTTTTATAACATCAAACACATCCCAATTAGATTATTTTAATTGTATTTGAGAAATACTGAAAAATATACCAACAACATTCTTACAGGTCACTTTTGACCTGGCTTGTGCATCCATGAATGCTTTTAATCTCACTTGCACTTTCAGCTTTCAAACATATTTGTGATTAATTGGGGATAGCAACATTTGTATTTATTATTATATTATTCGGTGGTGCATAAAGGGAAAGAAGCAGCTTTAATTCCATTGGTGGTAAGTAATTTTCATTAAATGTCAATTTGTTATTAATTCAGAGTAAAGCTGAAATCAAATAGTGTTCATTAATCACCGCTCCGTCCACCGGGCTGCTAATTAAAATGTTGGGGCGCAAGCTCGTTAGTCACCAGCAGACCTGATTGTTAATGTCGACTCATTGTCCTACTCCACCATACTATCATTTATTTTCTTTGGTCTTCTTGTAAACTCTTGGTAATTATGAAATTGCTTTTTTTGGACCCCTGTGACACTTTTCAGATAGTCATCAAAGTGCAGCCACAAAAAGGAAATGGGCTTAAGTGAGACACAGAGAAACAGTATCTCTGTATTGATGGTAACATTTTCTACCAATATTGTATGTGTTTATGCTAACTCTTGATTTACCTCATAAGTACCTGATACTTGTTTTGTATTCAAAAACATGTGAAAGAAATTATTATCAAATGGGGGGGAAAAAGATATAACAAATGTTTGTAGCAGTGTAATTATTACATTGCATTGACAATGGCATCATTCATTATGATTCATTTACAAATCAGTCTTCAATGTATTCAAAGGGAACAAAAACCAAAAGATTATATATAAGAGTTACAAATCAATAGTATTTTATGGCATGCTTTTTTAGATCCCCACAGGGTGCCTATCTGTATACAGATGTCAATTTCTCGATTCTGTGGGTGATTTTTTGGCCATATTTGTGGAGAGAATCGTCTGATTAATTCTGATAATGAACGACTCCAACCAGCTAACTAAGTGACCAGCGTCAGAAGTTCTTGGATAAGTGTCTGTGATGCCTTACTTCTAATACATACTGTATTAGAGCTCTCCATAGAAATGCATTGGTATACCAGGATTTGAGATTCACCAGAAACATTGGCCACCGACGTTTGGAGCAAACGACTTATGGAAATGTCTGAGCTCTTCATAGGAATACACTTGCAAGCACAACCTAACCCTGTATTCATATGGATGACAAACGAGGAAGACTACTGTAAGTGACCGCTGCCATTCATGTTCAATGAGTTGGCAATTCACAGCGACAATAGAGTCAAGTTACCGCTGCAAGTCAAATAGGCGCTGCAAAAATAGACTAGAGATCTATTTTATGCAAATACTGAGCGATGCGACAGGAAGACTAACATTTGGAGTGAAGGTAGTGTAATACATTCCTGAAACAAATGATCCAACCAATCAGTAACTACAAGCCAGGAACGCCATTAAAGGACAAGCGTGTCTCCCTCTTTTGCTGTGTCCGTGCGAAAGCAGGGTTAATAGTTCAAATAGAAGTAGGCCAGGTTTTCCGATTAGGCTTCTACAAAATGAGACTGATGACATTCAGTGATTGTAGCTATACAATTGTCTCAGTGTCACAAACGGTTTTTTTTTAAACATTTCTAACTCATATCCAACAATAGCCATTGTCATTCTATTAGCTTGAGAAAAATATTTATGGTATTTGTAGTATCTGACATTATTATTCAATTGTTTTAGAAATGTATGCCATATACTATGTAGTCTGCAGGCTTATGGAAATTAAATGTGTATAACACATGTCCATATCCCGCCAGTATAGCAGAGAAAGATGTCCCTGGTCTTCCAGGACAGCAGGGTCATGGAGCCTTCCACATGCAAGACCCATACCATTCCATCTGGGTTCCACCTCAACCATCGCCTTCTGTATACTTTATAAGTCTGACCCCACCTTAGGCCTTAACATATTCTCACACCCAGTAATTCCCTTAACATTCACTGCTAATGTGACATACGTAGCTCTTATCTGGTTACTACTGATGTAAGCTACTTGATGTAATTAGCAAATGATCCAGAGCTTATCTTGTAACTGCTGATGTAACCTGGTGCAACAAGCAACATAGCTAGTCCTTATCTTGTGATTGCTGTTGTCACTTGTTCTTACTGAGGGCTCTGCTGATGATGATGACGGTGGTTCTAATCTATTGTAAATTGGTGTATTTGTGAAATGCAATGTATAATGTAAATGTAAATGTAGGAGTGGGTTCGGTGCCTTCAGCAAACGCGCCAGAGCCAGAGATATAACCTATTTTCCTAACCCTCAATTATGCATGTTATTCACCAGCAGCCATACGTCTCTGTCAATACCTTTTCCCAGCCTTCAGTGGAGGTCTGTGTGGGATTTGTGTGCGTTAAATAATGCAGCACTAAAAGGTCATGGGGGAGATGAGGAAGGGGTTGATGCTTTGGCACACTACAGGTATATGTGTGAGTGTGGGTATGGAGGATGGGGGGGGAGGGTTTAAGGCCCCAAGACGATGCCGGTAATTTCCAGGTCAGTTCCAATAATGAAATGCATATGGTAAATGTCAAACAGCAGCAGGCAACAAGTAATCCACCTCAGCTGGGAAATAATGGATGACTTTCTTTAAGAACCCCAGCTAACTCCTTACAATGAAAAGTAAAATCATTAATGAAACATGCATGCTATTGAAATAGTGTGAGATCAAACCACCCAGCTGTGTGCACATTAACAAAGGAGTCTACGGTGTAGTACATTCAGTTGGAAGTGGATAGGGCAGACTTAAAGGAAAGGGCAGGTTTCTTATGAATTAGGTGCCTGCAGTTGTAATCATGTCAAATCTTTGTCCTCGACTCCTAAAACACTATTTAAATCCTGTAAAACATTTGATCAATATCTAAAGTATGATTTGGAGGGACCTCCAGCCTTTCCCAATCTTCCAGAGATCTTATTTGACTTTGTACTAAAAGTATTTTTATTAATAGAGATTAGTAATTAAATAAGTACAATATGAACTTGTCTGATCATGCATACTGTATCAGCATCAGCATCTCAGATCAAAACAAATGCTGTGCGTGACACACATGCACATGCACTAATATGCACACTTATCTGGACAGGCTACCAAAGAACAGAGGAGCTCGGATTACAACACACAGGGGGAGTGTCATTATCTGCTCAGGACGCAATACTATACTATATCGTTACATACAAAATAGTTGTTTAAAATATACTATATAGGACCTTTAAAGTGTCACATAATAAACAAGCACACAAACAAACAAACAAATACATTCATTCAAAGCAATTAGGCGAAAAATAAGGTTTTATGCAGCATTTCTTTTCATTTGCCCGACCGGTCACAAACAATGCAGTGTCTCCTTATTGGTCCGAATTGTCACCATGCGTCTTATCCACCACAAAATGCCAAGCATACCTCTTAGTTTCATTGCCATAAATTACTGAAGTGATTGTTTGGATGATAACAACTCCACCGCCTTCAGCGGGAGGAAAAAGCTGTAATGAAACGGGAAGAGGATTCAAGGTGAGCGTGACTCACAGACTACATTATGTGTTGGTTGCTCTCTTCCAATGTCAGCCGCTAAGACAGATTCTCCTTTCATCTGCGCCCTTGTTCTGTATGTGTGTGTGTGTGTGTGTGCGCGCGCACGGGAGCGTGTGTGCACGCGCGCACGTGCGAGTATAAAGTCCGTTTACATTTGTGGGCGTACACAAGTGTCAGGTTGTTTAGGATGGGTGGTGGGAGTCTGGGGGGTTACGGCCCTTTGTGTAATTAATGGGAACACTGTAGATTTCCAGCGATTATTTAGCCCGGTTGCCAACGTTTGACTCCTGATCCCCATTTACCCCAGCCCTGGCTCTGTTTAGACCAGCCTAGTGTGGTAGGGAGGAGAGTGTTAACCTTGGAGAATACACACACACACATCACATGAAGTCTTATCCGCACACACAGACACACACACATGTATGCACACACGACCCTCCTCCAAGACACCCACACACACAGCAAAACATTTATCCCCTTCCTCTGTTCCCTTCCTTCTCTTTCACTCACACACACACACACACATACACACACTCACGCAAACACGCGCACCGACACGCACGCACACACACACACACGTGCACGAAAATCCCAATACATGTTATTGTTCGTGCAATCACATGCACACACAAACACACACACAACCACGTAAGGCACGTAATTACACACGTGCAAACAACTGTGTGAAACACACACACACACACACACACACACACACACACAAACACACGCGCACACAAACACACACGCAAACACCCACATGCACCCGAGGCAACGGAATAAATGCATCTTTAATGATAGTAGATAAGGACTTCCAACCAGGCCTGTAGTCATAGCTCAGTGATTTGGCTAGAAGGAAAAGGGATTGTGGGAATGAAAAACAACCCAGTGGAAAGTTCTAGGCCTCCAGGAGTCAGCAACCAAAAACCCACAGTCAGTCAGTCGGACAGAGAGTAGCCCCGGAAACTACACTTTCAGAGCGTCAACACAAAGGCTTCTCAACAGCAGTGCTCTGGTTTCGGCTACACTACATGTAAATCACGTTGTAGCTGATGTGATCTCTGCAATGTGTATAGCAATTACTGTAAATGTTATAACCCACGTGGCTTCTGCTTTTTATCTGTTTATGGTTTCACATAATATGAGAAGTCATACTGTGATTGTTTTTGGTTTGGACTATTCACAACAACAACAGGGCGTGATTACAATGAACCGCTAAAATGTGTTTGTCTCCATAGGTTGACTCAAAGATAATGAAATTGCCAATCACCAAGGTTTACTAGTGTACAGTAATGCATCAGCAGATGTGGAGTAATATGCATGTAAGTACATGCATCTGTTTGTGTGTGTGTGTGTGTGTGTGTGTGTGTGTGTGTGTGTGTGTGCGTATTTGTAGGAGATATTAAAGAGTGCGATGCATCAGCCTATCTTTCTGTAGGGTTTATCAGACGCATAATGTTTGCTAGCTCAAGGCCTGCTAGGTTGAGTCCTGCTGACGCCTGATTGACATGCATGCACCGGGATGCTTTCTTCATTCACTTCTGTCCAAACATAAATGGCATGGCGCTGTATTGCTAGCCAGAGCTTAAACAAATGGCACAGCTCTCCCTCAGGCCTCTCGGCTGACATTTCCTGGATTTATTATGCATGTGGATGGGCAGTGGGAATCCAGGTGTGACTAGATAATACTTGCGCCGTAATGGCGGGACTGTATGTCTAACAACAACAGACAACGCCCTGTACAGGGGGACTCGGGCCTTCCGGATGCACCTGCATGCATATGAAGTCAGGGTAACACGCGCAAACATGAACGTGACGCTGAGGTCGGTGCACGCATGCAAATTCCCACACAGGGGCGTATAGCATACAGCATCTAGTAATCTAGATGTAGCGTTGCAAACTACGTTGTCATTTCAAAGGTCAAGGCGAAGCTGTTGCGCTTGTGCTCGTGAATTGGAGCCAGTAGGTTTGCTTGTGAGCGCGTGCCTGTGTCCGTGTCCGTGTCTCGTCACAGCCCTTACTTCACTAAGCCCACCTGTCATTGTGTCCATCGGTACAGGCGACTCGTCCTGGGTAATTAAACCTCAAACGCGCTCAGCGTCGCATGAGAGAGCCTCATGCATTATTCATGGGCTAAGTATGTTTTTTTTAGAGAAGGGGGGGTGGGGGGGGGTTTAGGTAATGATGTCAACGTAGCACACTGCCGTTTCAGAGCAGCACTCCAACCTTGGCACTGGTGTCCAAAGAATTACAAGGAGAAAAGACTTTCGCTGTGCTGGGCAGTGCCACACTGTGCCCCCCCCCCATGCCATCCCCACTTACAACCTGCCATGCCACAAATGATAAGCTTCTAATTCATATGTAAAGCAGGGGGCAGCGGGGGTCGCCCGCGGGATCCTACTGTTGGGTTTCTGACAAGAGGGGCTTCAAATGCCGCATGAAGCTCATTAATCAGGGACACGGCAATGGTGCTGTCTGAGGCGAAGCCTGGCCATAGGTTAAATATGCCTTCTATTGATTGAAATGGCGCGTGTCTAAAATGGAGGAGAGATTAGCTATTGATGACAATAAGTAATCTGCACTCTACTTTTTTTTACGTACATTTTTGTAAACACTGCACCATTGAAAGCCAGTATGTACACTATGCAAGCTAAACTAACTTACATGGGAAATGCTGACTCTATATCAAGATCTGTACAACCCAGACACAATCTGTATAAACCACACACAAATGATATCCCATTTTAAAAAAGGTAGCAAAATAGAGACGGATCATCCCCGAAAATGGGAACGGGACAAGAAAGAAATCCTGTCAAGGGTATTATGGAAGTGTCTGCGAAGGAAGGCCATAGATCAAAGTGTGGGACGGCCATTTGTTCCTGAGGAATAATAGCTGTGATGTGTGTCGGACCCACTGACCCGCTGGAACAATAAAGCCGGGTTGAGGCTGCCTAAGAGCAATGACCTTGCACGGCTGAAACCTGCCTGAAACAAGGGAGGAAAAAGCAGAGATGGATGGGCAGAGAGACACATGGGCAGAGGGAAACAATTACAATCTATATAAAGGCTGATTCTTGTCCAACACCGCCACTCACTCAGGAGAGGGAAGGCTGTTGCCGACCGGCTCTTACCAGCGGAGTGGGGAGAGGCGGGCTCTTGTAAGTGATGAAGGCTGCAGAGGTGTCAGTGCATTTTAAGGCAGGTCACTGCTCTTCCTACGTACACACAACTCCACCTCATTCTACCACAAGCACCACTACTGGAAGCTCTTTGCCGGTTCCTAAGGCTAATAGTGTTTCAATACGCCAGGTGGACTACAGGAGGTTTGAAGTGGTGCTATTTTCTGTTTGAGACGTGTGGTTGTATTATGATTTGAGTTTGCAATTTAGCGCAAATCCAAAGGTCTCCCACAGGCCTTCTGGGAAACAAAGCATGTACTGTACTGTGCGACACAGTATCAACATCCATATGAAATTATCATTAGTGCATAAAGTATGTCAGTTTTGGTATTATCACAGATGATACAATGCGTCATAATTAGTAAAAGCCTTTCCATTTTTATTCGGCATATTTATTAATATATTTTATCTATGCACATTTTGGAATAACCAGAATCAAATCTATTCACTATTATTGGTCAAATAGAATGCTTGCTAACTCTAACTCAGGCCAAAGAAGAAAACAGGCCAAAGAAATATGTCAAAAGCTCTGTCTTGACTGTAGTTTTGATATGTTTCATTGTATTTCACATATTCTTAAGTTGCTGCTCTGTCATATAATAATTTATATTTTTAGGCCAGTATCTGTAGACGTTATCTGGCATACTTTGATGAAAAGTCAGGCTGCAGAAGCTCAGTAATCACTGAATCTGAGAATGAGGAAGGCATCTAGACTGAGGATTACTTTTGTCACACCTGAAAAGTGTGAGATAGAAATATCCGGTGTGAGAGAAAAATGGCAGGGCACAAATCAAAGGGAAAAGCCATTCAGCCACCTCAGAGAAAGGTAACAAAAGGCTTGCCATGAGCTGTGGGCTTCTGGTGTTCATTGTGCTACCAGAGGGAGGGTGCCGCCAGAGGTGTGAAAGGAGCCATCAAGGTTGAATGGGTAAGAAGAGGGGATCTGTGGGGGCAAATGAAAGGACCCGGATCAAGCATGCCGTTGTCCTCAATAGGATGAAATGACACCGGCGTGTACAGAGGAGGTCTTGACATGTGACCACCCTCAGCCCTGCAATCACAATGCCACAGGCCAGAGAAAGGACGTATCTACGTGTTGCTTTCCTTCTTATCGCATAGAAATTAATAGGCACACAAATGTATGTCAGCGAAATTGGATTTGCCTAGATCCCACTCTGTAAGCACACATTGAGAGTTCATTTATGTTCCCTTTTCCAGGAAAATTGTTCTTTAAATGTGAACCTTCACTTGAAGAATAAAGGCAAACCTATTTTATATGAAATCCCTGATTCTGACTTCCCTACTCCAACTTATTGCGTTCCTTCATAACCTGTCAAAGTCTGCCGACTTTCCAAAGACAGTTGATAATAGAGTCTGGGCATCTGGCCTACTGAGTTGTACTGTGCACTCTAATTGGGCCATGGCCCATGCCCTAGTCTCAACATAAAATCAATGATGTGACCACTGTCATAAACTGACAGAAAATGCCAGTGTTGGTTATTTAACAACTTTCAAAGCTATTTTCTAACATTACTGTGAACAGTGTTGTATTAGTTTTAAAACCCATTACACACGAGGAACACAACATGCTTGTTAACTGAAGGATTTGCAACTGTGTGCTTGTAGGTCATATCTATTATTGTGAGCCAGTCCAACCCATTGTTTATACTGTATATCATCAAATCATTACTTTAAAAAAATATGAAAGGGTCAACTCACTCTGAATTACTGGGGTAGCATATGACAGAAGAACAATGTGAAACATATAAATGGCAAAGGTTTACAATTCATTCAAAAATGGAATGGCACTTCATTACAGTCCCAGCGTTAAGATAAATATCCATTGTGCGTCACTGTAGGTTCATTAGAAACTTGACAAGCACTTTCTTATTCCACCACTATCTCCAGTGTGCGTACTAATTAGGCTATCATTAGGGTCATCATCGCCCCCGCCGACCACAGATGCTGTCGTGTGTATTACCGTAGCACGCACGTCACGGGCAGCAGGGCATGTGCACGTCTGTGTGACGTCTGATGTGCACCAGCGATGCCTGACGTTTGACGTCGGGGGGCGTGGTATGTTCCAGAGTCTTTTTTTTTTGGTCTTTCTCTCGTGACTATGAGCGGTCTTTGCGGTCACTATGACGCACGCCATAAATACCTGTCACGACTGTCATGGCAGCAAATGTCACTCTGACTGTTGTGGAGGTCGCACGAAGGAGAACACTTGGTTGTTTTTCTTCGAATGTCACCTCTGTTCACCCTCCCCTCTGGCTGTCTGTGTGGACACATAATATAAGGTCATCACATCAAAATGATGCTAGAGCATGTATACAAAACACCTACAATATACACCTTCAGTAACAGATCCCTCTGCTGTGATGATACACTATGTGGCGACAAACTGAACCTCGGGGAAAAGTAAAATAAAGTACAGAAAGCATTTGCATTTCTTTTCTGAATCGAGACATGGGTTGACCTCAATCCCCGCCATGCAAATAACTTCAGCATGCGAATAATAATAGCTCTTCAGATGAGGTGCCATGTAATTACTGTGGCTGCCCTTTGCTAGCAGTTGCCCACTACCCAACAACATCCATGAAACCACTGAGTGCATTCCATCTATCAGCACATGTCAGTCTGTTGTCCTCATGACAAGGTTAGCATAGCATTACACTGACGCTCCTCCACTAAGGCGACGCGTTATCATTGGAAGGTCATAACTCAATGACAGTTGACGCCGATGGATCTCCCTTATTATGATGAGTTGGAACACCTTGATATCCGCTGCAACATTAGCGTACCATCTGGAAGGGTAATATGACGTCCTCTGGAGTCGCGGTTCGGGCCCCCGTCGCACACAGCCTTGTTGACTAATATCTCCGGATGAAAAATATAGAGCGGAGGCACGGATATGTGAAGGACGTTGAGAAGCCGAGGAGTGGGACTGGGAAGAGGGTGGGGGTGGGGTGCTTGGGGGGTGGAGGGGAGAGAAACGAGAGCCTTCAATCTGAAACGGGGTTGACAAGCCAGGCGGCAGGCGGATTCATCACGCAGCCAGGGTGTCTTGTTCTGACACTAATTTTGGGCCCAAAGCTGTGGGTAATGAACACATCCTATGACAAATGGGGGGATCCTAACGGCAGAAGCATTGTTGGGGATGCATTTGCATTCCAGCAGACTGCCGTGACACCACCTGGTGTCTGGGGGACGTGGGGGACGTGAGTGGGGAGAGAGTCCCCCACGGGAGAGCCAGCTACTCCTTCATTCTCAAAGTTAAGATCCCCGCCGTATTAAGCTGCCATTTATACAATAATTACAGACAGTCATTGTGAGTCACGGCACAATTTCACCCCAATGGATTGGACTTGTCTATTCTGTTGCTTATACTTACATTATAAAGTAAACAATATTATTTACTTTACTTTACACAATTTTCTAAATAAGATATAGTATACATTTTTTTCTTTTAGTACCGTACTGTGCAGTCCCATACTATTTGAAGGTTGATATGTACAGTACAGTAACATTACCTGTAATGCTGTAATATTGTTGGGTGTATCACTTTTATGGTCCCCCTTAATACTATCAACACATTTGTAGTGATGTAGTCTACCCTTGTCATAGGTAAGCATTAACACTTAATAGTTCACATCATAGTACCAAATGAATAGATGTTTATCTCTTTACTTCACTGTGTGACTTTGTGACAGTTCACTGTCAGGGAGAAAAAAGTAAGAAAAACTTTCAATCTGTTCTTTTCTTCTTAATCAATATTATTTTCCCTCAGGTACCGCTTAAGAAAAAGGTTTTCGTGAAAGTCGTAAAAATTCAATTTCAAATTGAATCGTTCTTCTTGCGGGCAGGAGCTTTTTGTCACATGTTAACATTTTATCACTGATGCCATCTCGACAGTTTCCCTTGGCAATGCTCAGATGGTAGGTTATTAACAGGCTGAGAGGGGAAAAAATCCATATTCCGCAACTTGTTGTTTGTCAGTTTGACAGTCGTCAGCATTAACAACGTACTCAGCCCGCAGGAAACGTAGCAATTACCTCTAGACTCTCAATTAATGAGCTTTGTGAAAATGTTATTATTACTGTTACAGAGCCTTATCAGACCTTACCAGACTTCCTCTCTTCATTCTCCAAGAGACACCAGGAGTGGAAGACACAATATATTAGCTTTAAAACCTGAAGAAACTCATTTAGTATTTTTCATCAAAATAGCCACATTTGAGTTGGAAATTGTTCAGTGTTAATTAAGCGTAATCCAACCAAAGTTACGTAAAAACAACTGGTTGTTTTATAGGAAGTGCTAAAAAGATCAAATGTAATGTTCATTATAGAAAAAAGACAGTTAGAGCAATAAAATATGTTATGTTTATTGGTGATTTCTGAATTGCTGCTTTAAGAGGTTACAGTATTTATGGGAGGAATGATGAAATTAGAAGAACTACTGTCAAGGTATACTCTTATGAAACCCTATTAATTCTGACTTCAGGAAGAAATATCAAAGGAAATACAACCTAGCTGGTCTGTTTTCAGTTTTAATAATCTACTTTGTAAATGCTAATCAATCTACTGCATCCAGTAACTGTATAACCCTTATTATGTCTTACTGCATTAAACATTTTTTGAACCTGATGTTATTTATTTAATTACAAATAAATTATATATTTTAAAATTATAACATCTATCATGTGTGGGTATTTTCAGATTTGAGTAGTCAAGACATTTTAATTTCAAAATAAAACAAGAATGCATAATAACAAAGGATAACATTTATAACTAACAATCAAACAAACAATCAGAGAAATACAACAATTTTATTGTTCTTTTACTTATTATTTCAAATCAGACATGTTAATGCAGTATAGTGTACTGTAAATATAGACATGTAATACCTCCTTAGAGGTTTAAACCGAATATTTCCCTTAAGTAATCTTTCCCAATGCACTCGGTGTATGAGTGTACTTTGCCTTTTATTTTATTTGTCTATTTAATCATAAGAGACTTCAGTATGTACAGTCACAAAGGAAGACTACCTGTCTGGCATAGTTAAGAGCGGGCAGAATCCCAAGCCTCTACAAAGGTTTCCCCGCGTCTTCTACTTCAGATGCCTGGCTCGGGTTCAGCGGTCTAAGCCAATGTCAGCCTCTGTAGGCTCCATGTCTCTCACCTTGTTCCATCGGCCAAACAGGCCCCAGACGGAAATGGCATAAAGACAGTAAAAGAATCTTGTTGACAGAAATCAGGACCCAGTTAAAGGTCCAACTTTTGACAAGAAGAACACACACTCTCTCTCTCTCTCTCTCTCTCTCTCTCTCTCTCTCTCTCTCTCTCTGTCTCTGTCTCTCTCTCTCTCTCTCTCTCTCTCTCTCTCTCTCTCTCTCTCTCTCTCTCTCTCTCTCTCTCTCTCTCTCTCTCTTACTCTCTCACTCTCTCACTCTCATATTCTGGCTGTCCTCCCCCTCCTCTATGAGCATCGATGCTGGCAACATTTCAAGGCCTCCTATTTATTTATCAGTCATTATAATTCCCCTGTGCACCTCGGTTCCGTAAAGGACTACCCAGAGAAAGATATACCTAAAGCACCCCTTATCTAAAATGTCCTTTATCCCGTTCTTAGAAATGGTTTAACAGGATTATTACTAAGGTTACACAGTCCATTATACAATCAGGTGGAGCTGGGACAGTGATTTATACTATGAATCTTTTTTCTTGCCATGTCATTTCTGATTGGTGTAGAAATGACCTCTACTCACTATAGTGGACTTTGTTGGTTAGGTAGGTAGGTTATGAATTCAATGTGTAAAATAACAGTTAGTAGTTACAGTAACATTCTTTGAAAGAAATAAACAGCTATCAAGTAGTCACATACAGTATACACTATTATCTGTACACCCAAATATATCATTATATTTAGAATCATCAGAAAATGAACACTAAAAATATGAATTGGCTCCATAATAATAAGATGAAAGCTCCTGTATATTTTCAATGGAAAAATCCCAATGCATGCTTGAGAGATACACAATATTTTCCCAGACGGATTGCCATGCATTCGACTAGCTAATGCAAATGGGGATCCACAACATTTCTCAATTGGTGTACAAGATAAACATTTTTAAAGTGCAAGACTATCTTCAGGGTTTAACAAGTCGTATATTAAAGCACAGGGGAGACATTAGACAAAAATGCTGACAAGGTGAAAAAGAATGAGATTATTTTTCCACAGTTAGCAGGATTTGTTGCCTAGTGATGCACACATAATTGCAACAAATTTGTATGTAACTTAATATGTTCTGGGAGATAATGTAATTCCATGTGTTATGGATATAAGCTTTCCAATTGAGTCCCAATTAACTTAACCGATTGATGCTAGAATGGCTTTAAGCAGAAGTGATAACAACATACTATGAAAAAGTTAAACAAACAGACATTATGTAGGAAGACGTATACAAATATGTATTGGTTTGTTTAGATGCTTGCTCCTTAAGGTACTGTAGCCTGAGGGGACTTTTTGTGAAAATAAGTAGTTTTTTGGTGTGGTGGACAAGCCAAGTGCAAGGAAGCAAAATATATGAAAGTGTGGTCAGTTAGAGCTTTAAGAGGCAGTTCAGCAACAAGGAAAATCCAAACAGGCAAATATACAAAAGGGATAAGGCAGAAAACAGAAATAGGTCAGAAGTACTGTATGACTATGTTACATGGGGGACAAGCAACATGAAAATAATCTCAAAACAAACTAACAGAAAAGGTTTAAATACAGGGGACAACTGTGAGAACAATAATCGAATCAACGACAAAAAGCTGTGAGTGAGACACAAAACCAGGACTGGAACAACAGAACATGGATCACAAAGAAAAACCGACTGGAAGACAAGCCTCTAATGCAAACTGCAAGGAGCAGGTTGTTACCATCACAAGGTAAATGGTTTAAGACCATGGTGCTGAGTGATGCAACTGATTTATACAGTAGACTTGACAAACCATCATGGGCAAACAGGAACTGGAACAAACCTTTACTTGGGTAAAGTCTGGGACACAGATTTGGCTAACTGCATCAAGACCCACCTACTTGATAGGAGAGGAATTTTGATTGACATGCACGACGACCAACAACGTAACTCAATGACCAAATCGGACATTTAATATATTGAGGAATACCTTAAGAAGTAAAAGTCATGATTCGGGTTGTTTGCAGGGCTTGTAAAATAGTTAAAAGTAGGCTGTGGTTATTGCTTAAACAAAATTGAAAGACTGAAATGAGTAATAAAGCACTACTACACTAGAACCGTGCTGGATTTGTGTATGACAATGCTAACAGCCAAGTAAAATATATTACCCCACTTCCTGATAGTGATGACATGCTTACCAGAGTCTATATGTATCAGATGTTCAGCATTAATCGTTTTTGTGACATAATGCTAAAGAATGGAAGACACTGAGCCTAGAAGAAACGTAATTCATAAGAGAGGTTTCTCACACAAATTGTACAATATTAGCAGGCCATTTAAGTGAAATTGTCTTTTAAACAAATTTTGTAAGATTGTAATATGTATGGCATTGGCAAAAGTAGACATTTAGAGGTAGTACTTGGTAACTCCACTATGAGGGCTCAGAGGGCACAAAGGATAGTTTTGAGGTGCCATATTTTTTTCCCATTGTTATTTAGTATTTTATTTATTATTTCTCTGCGCTGTAATTTCTCGCTGGCTCAGTAAAAAAAAAAAAAAAAAAAAAAAAAAAAAAAAAAAAAAAAAAAAAAAAAAAATCCTCTGGTTAGTTTACCACTGATTCAGAGCTCTACTTGGTCCACATTAACCATGTTTTGATTATTTGTTGTAATGCTATTATTACTGCTGCTGTTTAGCTACATAAATCTTGCAATGTTTGGGCAAGCTTTAAATATTGTATAATATCTTATATTGTATAATCTTTATGCATTTTCCCCTTAGTTTTCTTGAAATATAATACTGTGTCCAGTAATGCGTGTTATCTTAGAAAATAAATGCACGAAAAGCACGAAACGTCTGAGAACCACTACTGGAAATAACCCCTATTCAGCCAATGAATCCCCTGTTCAAGCATGCTCTCCCTAGACTCGGATGCGTTATCACTGCCTTGTGTCCTCGGCTGCAGCCAGACTTCCCTGACCTCCCATGCATACAATATAGTGGCATTATGTGATCCGTTATTTCTGGCAGGCCTTTGACAACTGTTTTCATCTTCATGCAGTCTTATTGACGAGTTAATGCGCTTCTTTAGCTTTTCATTTCAGCAAGCTTTCTGGCAAGGTGAATCTCCCTCAGGCTTTAATGACCAGCTGTACAGCAGAGTCAATCCCACTCACAGACTGATGGATAAATCAGGAACCGTTAAGTGATGGATGAAAGAGTTACAGTATGTAGAGGTAGTAACTGGACAGGTTGAAGTTCATAGTCCTGCATCCCTTCCCATTTATTTGTAATATTTTAATTGTGTAAAGAAGTGAATTTCGGTACTCACACCTCCCAATTGCCTAATCAGCTGAAAGAAGAGGGAATGACAGCTGCATGTGAAGAAGGACAAGAGTGAAACTTGAGGTGATGGCTATTCTATTTGGCAGGGAAATCGACTACGACGTCTTCATTTCCTCCACGTGTGACTTGAAGACCTCCATCATATTTTTGACAACATTAATCTTCCTCTTAAAAAACATCAGTCAACCCAGCAATGCTGAGCTTTGTGATTTTCACTAGATTAATTTGTTGGAAGGAAGATGAAAATGAGAATTTTTGACTCCAATTAAGTTTTTTTCCTTCACGCATGATTGCGTTGGCTGCTTATTTTTCATGTGTGTATGTTTACAAAGCAACAAATATTATTAGAAACCTCTTGAAAATATAAACATTACTGGCAAAACTGCAGTCTTCTGTTTGAAATTCCCCTTCTTGATAGTGACATTCTGCTCTGTAGACACAAATACAAAAGTGCAAATAATTGTTTCTTCACTGTTTTCTTCAGCATATTTGCTTACCTGTCACTGTCAGTCAAAACCCTCTCCTATTTTCACAGTTAATATTTTGGTATGTAAAGGTCCATTAGTTCAACGATTTTGGGAAAGCTTTTACAGCATTTCTTTGTAGGTATTGTATTGAGCAAATAGATAATTAGATTGAATTTGGGTGAAAGTTGTCAAGTAAAGTCGACAAGTCCATGCTTGCAAGTGTTTAGTACACTAACCTGGTACCAGGTTTTGGTTCCTTAGGGCGGGCGGGGGCAGGGCCTTGGATATTTGGGCTCGGTTCTTTGTTTCTCTGGATGCTCGTTTGTGGTTGGTGGGTTGGACTGATTGGCAT